>BGPR01002371.1:38622-87756 GCA_013235015.1 Araneus ventricosus | reverse complement strand
AAGTAGATCTCAATTAAAAATTAAAATTTAGACTGGGTGGTCAGCCCGCGAGTGGAAATGGGGGGGGGGGGGGTGGTAAGTGGAGTAAGCGGCTGCCGGCCTCAGGCCCGAGACAATCCAATGGCCTCACCAATGGACCAGAGGGCTCATCTCAACATTTATCTCTCATTTATTGGTGAGCTTAAAGATACAAATCATGAGTACTTGGGGAAACAAGCCCTTCTACTGCCACAGCACGCCAGGTCTGTGAGAAGAAAGCAAAGAGGATCACATGGGGTGAACAAGCCCTGTAACTGGTGCAGTCATACCAGAACTTTGAAAAGAAAACAGTTAAAAAACACAATAATCTACAATACAAAAGAAAACATAAATGAACAAAACTAAGAACTGGTAAGCAAAGCAAGACAGGGGTGTGGTCCTTGAGACATCAGAGGCAAGTAATGTGGTCTGGTATGTGAGAGACACATCAGTCTATTGGAAGGAGAGTCACAACAGGGAACTGGCTTTGTGCTTAATTCAGGCGGCAGCAGACAGTTTCATAGCAGCTGCACCAGGGCAGACAAGGGAAAGAGGCATATGGGGGAACCAGGACAGGATGGGACAAAGGACAGACGCTCAGTTAGCCCTATGGGATCAGAATGAATGGGTTTGTGGTTTGTGCGGCGCCCCCCTGAGGTGTTCATTGTCGGCGATGAACCTTATCATTCGAACAATATTTTCAGTAGAGCCGTTGTTTCTCTCGACGGATTTATACCAGGCAATAAAGTTATCCGAAGAAGGCTTGGTCATATGGTATGAGGCAGTCAAGTGGCAGTCTGTCGCATAGTGAAGAGGGGGTGCCAATGACTTCGCAGGCGCAATTCTCATCATTATGCCGGGAGAACCTTTTCAAGAAGGATGGAAAGGAGCCATGCTCAGTAACAAACTGCACTAGTTAACGTGTCCAGCTTTGTGGGGAGCCATTTGGACTGCCTGGCAATAAATGCTGACATGCGAATGGTGCAGATACGTGGAGGAGGGGGACTGTGACCCTCTCGCGAAAGTGAAAACCACAAGCAGGCAGGGGGGCCTGTTTTAAGGTGGGGGGAGTAGGCGCAGTAGCCCTATGGGATCAGAGTGAATGGGTTTGTGGTTTGCGAGGAGCCCCCTGAATGACCTAAATGGATGGGCTGAAAAATGGAATGGTATGGAGTGCCACCACGCCATTTCCATGGATTCATGAATGTCCAGCTCATCTCATTCATCACTATGGGCGAATTAGATGCAAACTCCATGAAAGACAAAAAGTAACCGTGCTCGCTCTAGACCAGTGGTTCCCAACTTTTTTGGAGGCTGCGGTGGCCTAATGGTAAGGTCCCGACATAGGGACCGGAGGGGCACAGGTTCGAAACCCGATTCCACTGAAGATCCGCCGTGTATGGGGCCTGTTGCACGATAAAGCATACGTAGTGGCCAAACGTCCTCCCGTTGGTGTGGCGCGGTAGTTTGGAGAGGGGGGTGCCAGCCCAGGTGTCGTCCTCGTCATCTGACTGCGGTTCAAAATTACGATGTCCGTCCCTAAATAGCCCTCGTGTTGCTTCCAAACGGGACGTTAATATAACCTAACCTAACCCAACTTTTTTGGTTATGCGGACCACCTGTTATCTAAAAAAATGTTTTGAGACCCACTTATTAAATATACAAGTAAAAAACTGAAACACATACACTAATAAAAACACATACATATACATAATATACACATAAACATACATATATATAATTAAACATATACACTTGTCAGTCCCTATCAAGTAAATAATATGAAATATATAGTAATAAACAAAATCCTAAAAATTCAAAACCTAAGCATACGTAGTGGCCAAACGTCCTCCCGTGAGTGTGGCGCGGTAGTTTGGAGAGAGGGTGCCAGCCCAGGTGTCGTCCTCGTCATCTGACCGCGGTTCAAAATTACGAGGTCCGTCCCTATCAAAATTGGCATAACTAATTAAGACCAAAAGTACTATTAAAAACTAAGTCAGTAAATATTGCAGATAGCCCTAGGAATATTAAATATTGCAAAAAATTATATGCACGTAAATATCAGCAATTAGTAAAGCTTACACTCAAATGATTAAACCTATATTGTTTATTAAGCAAAAACGAGTGAAGACTCTTGCAGCTCTCCAGACTGAGGGGTCTATTCACAGGTACTCCCGGTTGGTTTGGGAGTGGGTTGGACGTTCCGTTGTTAACGTGACGACCCAAGCAACCGAGGCTAGAATAGGCATATAGCGTTACTGTCTAACTTTCCGCGGCCCACAAATACACTATCCACGTGCCACAAATGCACTATCCACGGCCCCACAAATACACTATCCACGGCCCATAGGTTGGGAACCTCTGCTCTAGACAATTTATAAATAGAAAAAGAAGGAGGTGAACGTATTCTGCTGACATCTATTAACGTGTTTAACTTTATAAATTTGTTTTGCAAGTCCAATTCTAGTGCGCAGCGAAGATTCTCGAAGGACGAGATATCTCGTCCGTAGCGATGAATGTGTTGAAAACTGTTTTTTCATGGTCTAGCAGACCAATATGTAAATTTGTACATGACCTTTGAGACACCCTATGGTTGGTATAGTGTATTTTTTGTCTTTAATTAGATCACCGTGAAAGCTTTGTATGACTATCATGCTCAACGACCTGAAGAGCTGTCTTTCTGCAAGCACGCCATCATTACGAATGTGGTTAAGGAAACAGAGGGCTGGTGGAAAGGAGATTACGGTGGAAAGAAGCAGCGCTTGTTTCCTGTGTGCTATGTTGAAGAAATCGAGCCCCAGAAAAAGAGTGATGAAAGCGTATGAATTTGTTGCATGCTTTTACTGCTTGTGCTCCAGCTCGTTGAAATGTGTGGCTTGACTAAGTGTTATATTTTTATGAGATCATTGTTTAATTTTATTAATGATATTTTCGAATCTGTAAATTTGAAGCTGCTTTTTAAATTTGTAAAATTTATCAAAACTCATTTAACAAATTGCTGAATTCTTAGCAGTTTCTGAAAATACTTTAAAAACTGTGACATTGGAATAGGAGGATGATTTAGAAATTTGTATCTATTTTTTTTTGTAAGAAAAAGACTTTAGAAGTTTGTTCTTTGTGCATCACAAAAGAATATAGTATTTTCCATCAGTTACTCTATAGAGTCCTATTTTTTATGTTGCTAGGGTATAAGCATTGTTCAGAGTAGTGAGGTGCACCAACATGTATGTAACAGTATCAAGAAGTCCCCGGACTATTTCTGTGGAGCCCTAACACATGGCAACACAGGATTGGGGTTATATTAATAATTATCTGCCATCCTTATAAGATAGTGTATCGAGTGAAGTGTTTTTGTGAACATCAGGAATTGTTATATTGGCCTATCCATGATAACTTGTGTGTGTGGTAATCTACAATTACATCATGGAATCTGTGACGGCTCGTCAGCTCAGAAACAAGCAATGCTTCAGAAGTGGTATCGACCTAAGTTGTAGGAAAATGTATGCTGATTATTTTGGTATATAATGATGATATATTAAAAATTGATAGTTTTTGAGTTATAGGCAAAAAACTGGGAAATTTCTTTTCAAGTGTTTTGGCTATAACTAAAATTTTTACAAAAACTTTTGGTGCCAAACCTCAGATTCGTAATCAGCACCCAAAAAACATAAAGGAGCAAAAGATTTTAACTCCAGCAGAATTTGATTTAAAAAACTTCTTAACGCCTAGACTACTGAGAAAAAGCGAAAAAAGGCCAAATGAGGAAGTCGCGCCAAGCGAGAGATGCTCCAGGGGCAGCTCTCGGGGTTCTAATTTCAATGGGAGAAAGGGTTGCTTTCTTTCTTCCGACTGAGAGCTCCAAGTTGCTAAATGCGCGAAATTTCGATCCTAGGAAGGGCTAAATTCTCTTCATCTCTGGTCTGTCTTTCTCTTAATTCTTAATTTATTGTCCATCTTCCTTTTACGTTTTTTATTACTTTTTGGCCATTTTCGACTATCAGTGAACTCTTAAAGTGGAAAAGTAAGCCAATTAGAATAAAAACGAAAATAAAAGTTTTAAAATGATTTCAATGGGGACTGCAGCTCTGCAGTCCTAATGGACGAGCCGCCACTGCATGGACTGAAAGGCAGAAAAACAAGCAAATGTGAAATTTGCATTTAATTATGCAAATCGGCCACAGAAACACTGAACGTACTTAGACATTTTTGCAGCAGTAATTCTGATGTAATATTTTGAGTTTCATAGAGCGATGCTCATTATGTTTTTCAACACCTGGTGCTTTCTGAATCACGAATTTGTTCCCTAAACCATCAAGAGTTTTATCTGCGGGTTTTGAGGAAAATTCGGGCAAATAAACTAGATCTACGATGCTTCAAAATTTGGCTATTCCGTGATGGGAATTCACCTTGTCAAAGAGAGCTTGATTTTTAGAAGTTTCTCCTCAACCACAGCATGTTAACACTTCTGCACCCATCCTATCTGACAGATTTACTTATTGCGAATATTGCTACAAAAATGGTCCTCTGGGTGTATTTCGGGGTGTAAACAGTCCAACAAGCAGGATAGTGGAGAATGACGGTTTATAAACAAATATTCAGGGAAACAAGAAGCACAAGCAACAGGAGCCATAGCTCTTGTTCATATTAACAACGCAAACAGACAACAAATCACTAAAATGACAGTCACAGCACTTTCAATAACGCTCAGCTACTCGCACTTCTTATCTTGCACTGCAGACGAAATTCTAAATGATTCATCGAAGGCGTTTGCACTCCAAAGACGATCCCAATCGATAAACACACTACTCTGTGATCCGATCACGGTCTATTTATAGTCTCCCTGACAGGCCGTGACGTCATCTGGATAAATACGGTTCTCGGCCCCCTAATAAAGATATGAAGAAAATAATCACATTTTCGGAGTCATTCCATACTTACCCCTGTAAAACACAGTGGAGGCGTCGACTGCAAAGGGTTAATGCAGGGTGGCCATAAAATAGCTTTCCCTGTTTGGAGGCATCTGAATCTAAAAGTAATGAACAGAATGAAACCAAATTTCATATACAGACTGTGAAAGACATGGGGAGAAGAATTCCGCAAAAGGTTCCAAAAGTCGCCAATGGGGGATATTTTGGCGCTGCTGTCACGTACGCACTCTGAAATTAGCACAATCGAAGTAGATTATACAAATTTCATAGCGCGTATGTGATTTTGGAGCCGTTGGAAACGAAAAAAATTACAATGAATGAATGGAAAATGGATTATGTAAAGTTTAATTAATGTTCAAATAATAAAATATGCACATGCAGAAATGAATGGCAACACTGTGAAACTTAGTGGAAATAATCTTTTGTTAATCAACATTTGGTCTCCATGACCACGTGCAATATTTCCAATGTGTTGACCTTCCCTGTGTACAAGATGTTGCAGCCGGTGTACGACGTTCTCTGATGTTGCGCGTAAACTGTCACCTTATAATTATTGCCTTTTTTCGTTTCCAACAGCTCCCAAATCACGAAGTTTCATAGTATGAAATTTGCATAATCTACCTCGATTATTCAAATTTCAGAGTACGTACGAGACAGTAGCGCAAAAATTTCTCCTATCGGTGATTTTTAGTAATAATTTTTTTTGCGGAAATCATATCCCCTTGTCTTCCACAGTCTCTATATTAAATATGGTTTCATATGGTTTTCCTCTTTCTTTTGAAATAATGCTTTTTGATGTACAGATCTCCTTTGTCTTTTGTTGGGAAATTTAGGGCTAAGAGAAGCTATGTTTGGCTTAATGCAAGCTTCTTACAGAAAAATTTCCCAATTATTATCTCAAATCCATTTCGAATAAAGTCCTTATCCCTTGAAAAAATGGACTAGAATGGATTCCTTGTTTGTTTGTGTTATATTGTGAGCTATAAGTGATGGTTTTTTCTTCCCTTCTTCGTTTCCTTGGTGCAAGATTGTCGCATTCACAAGTGCCTACGTGCAGAAGGAGAGTTAAGGGCGACTTTCTCTCTTATTACGAGCGGGGGAGGGTATAAGGTCACTCTAAAATAGCGCCTGACAACAAGTGTGTCCAATCAGGCGTTGTTTTTTTTCTGTGACGCAAGGTCATGATGTGAAGAGGGGTTAGATCCCTTCACTTGAAAAAAAATTATTCGAGAATCGAGACCCGCTGCTGAATGATTTGAAGAAAGAAAAAATGGTGCCCATACCTCGTTCCGGTGGGGACTGTTCGAATTGCTTTTCTTTTGCTCAGTCTTTGCACGAAAATGCACGTTCGAGTAATGTCCCCCGTCTGGATTAGTAGAATAAGGAGCGGACTTGTGTGATGGATAAGAATTGACCATTCGGAGATCGCAGGGTCCGTGCAGATTTTCAAACAGATAAGAGTCTTTCCTTTATCACTATATATTTTTTTACGTATTTCATGGCGGAAAATATAAATCAATTTTTGCATCCAATACTTACCCCTTTTGATAAAAAAAAGAGAGGAAAGTTCAGGACTATATTAAAAAGATCTCTCGGACTTTTGAGTTCCCAAGTTAATTCAATGTGTTTTTTTTCTGACATTATGTTCGCGAATGTTGATCAACATTATTAGTTTAAGAAAAAGATATTCTATAATCTAGATATATATATATAAGCTAATGCCAATGATTTTTTTTTTATGTACCAATATAAATAAAACTTTCAGTTCTTTTTTTTCAGGACTAATTTATCGCATTCATGTCTGACATTATTCACTTTTCTTTTTTCTATTTATGCATGATATCTTTAAAAAAAAATTTTTTTGGTAAAAAGGATATTTAAAATATATACGAACAAATTAATTTAACAAATGCAATTTTTGAATCTACTGAACTACAGTTTTATATATTTAAGTGTTTATATATTATATTATATAATGTCAAGTTAACAATTTATGTGTTTAATATATCAAGTTAACTATATAATATAAATTAAACAATATAGCAATTTAGGTTTATATGATATTATATTATATATAATATCAAGTTAACAATTTATGTGTTTATATATCAAATTATCAAGTAAACAACATAACAGTTTGTTTTTGATTCGCTCTGAGTTTATCTTTGTTTTTTTGGTTTTCTTTGAATGATATTGATTTCCATATGGTTTCATTCCGTTCATTAGTTTTAGCTGCAAATGCTTCCAAACCGGGAAAGTTATTTTTTAGCCACCCTGTATAATTTGCTATGATTTAGCTATTATTTATATTTTGCACCGGTTTGTATGTTTTAGCAGGTTATAAGATACTATTTCATATTTTTGAATAAATGACAAAAATCATTTAATTCGTCTTGGTCTGAAATTTTGAATGAAATATAAGCTAAAAACTATCTAACCCATTTTTAATTCAAAAATTTCTTTTTTATTAGTCTGTAGAAGCTACGCCTTTGGGAAGTCTGCAGAAAGGTTCCATCGATATAATTAATTGTACAGTTGGTAAGTGCTATATGTTTGACATTTAATCTTTTCGTTTGTACTAACATTTGATATTTAATTTATTGTTGATTGAAATTTGTATCTGTGTGCCAGTCTGAAAATTGAAAGAAACAAAATTCCTCATTATTTGTAATAATGAGTTAAATGAATAAAGAAAATTATTAAGTTGCTCTGTGAATTATGTTCTAATTTTATGTTATAGACTTTTTGCGTATACAGTTATTTCAAAGGTTTTCATATTGAGAAAAGATGCTACTTGTAAGAAGATTTAAAAATTTCATTTTTAAAAGTCATCAATGACATCTGCAGCCTTATTTCTATTTTACCAATGTATTTATTCCTATTTTACCAATGACTTTATTTCTATTTTACCAATGTCTATACTTCTATTTTACCAATGACTTTATTTCTATTTTACCAATGGATTTGTATAATTATCATATACTCAATCACTCAAAGGGAATGGATGTTGCCTGAGTCTGGAACTTTTTTCATTCATGGATCCTTTTATAAAAACTGGTGAAATAAAGTTTGTCAGCTCAGTATTATCTCCAAATAATTACGCATGTTAATATCCTCTGTGCTAAATTTATATTTATTTCTGAATAATATCGATTTATTTTAAATCGATTAAAGCATTTATTAAATTTTATTTTTTTTTCTCTTAAGTTACAAATTGTTGATCACAGCTTTTCTTGTGTTGTACGGGCTGATTCACGAAGCAGAATTTGTAACACCACCATATAAAACAAATTCATTTATAATGACATGGAAAATTTTTTAAAATGAGGCAATATATTTGCAATTTTTGACCAATGCCCAGAAACAGTAGTGCACATATAATATAACAACATAAAATGTTTACTGACTAGAAAATGAAACTACATTGAAGATTTGTTATATTCTGCGATACGCATATGTTTTTAAACCTCCACATCTATAACTCGTAAAATTACAAATTTTCTCTTTAAAGTTATTTACTGGCAGAGTTGCATTACATACAGTGCTAGAAAAAAGTATAAAGTCGCAAAATTAGATGAAATAATATATAATATTTTTAGGAAATGCATATTTTTATGAAATGTAAGGATAGTTCATGATATAAAGAAGACTCAGCAAAAGACATTTAAATTTAATTACATTATGTAAAATCTTATAAGAAATTAGAAAAATTGCCATCCAGTTGAAGTTGGAAAAAGTATAGAGTCGATATGATTTATTCTTTAGTAAGTGATGTGGGAAACTTTTTTCTTCTATTGTTTGCATTAATCGTCGGTTCATAGAACCAGGCAGAATTTGAAGGTGTCCGGATCAATGTTGTTCTGGCAATTCTTAATTGTGGTTTTTAGAACAGACTTGCTTCTGTACTGTCGCACGTTCTTGTAAACATCTCGAGCCCGAATGCCCAAAGGTCTTCCAATAGATTAAGGTCTGGACTCCAAGATAGCAATTGAAGAGTTTTTACATCATTCGCCTTCATACAGGGTTTATTAGAGCACGGAATATGCATTTGACGCATTGATTTGTTGAAATGTCCAATCTCCTGATGTAACAGAGGAGTAATCGGCAAAAAATATCTGGTAGTATGTCCTGATATAACACTGAATTCATTTCATTTTTGACTAAATAAATTCCAGTTCCACCACCGGTTGCAAATGCGGCCAAAACCATAATGCATCCCACTCCGAATTGTAGTTTTATAGAAAAGATGTTTTTTTTTCAAGCATATCATACCAGTAAATCTTAAATCCGTTTGGTCCATCTAAATGAAACTTTTTCGTTCGAAAACATCACATCATTCCAGTCGGTGCCAGTCGTCAGATTTTTCCATTCAACATTTAAGCATGAATCAATACTCCGCTTAGAACGTGAAGGTTTCCCTTCAATTTCTTGTATACAACATGAATATTTTTGTGCAGTGCATTTCTTATTGTTCGACTGGTACAAGGAAACTGCATCTCATCTTTAATTTGCGAGGAAGACATTATTGCTTGCAGGCGAGGCTCTGGATCTGCCTCTCTCGCCTTAAAGAAATTATCTTTAAGGCAATTAGTGAATCAAGGCTTTAATCGAAAATGAATGTTCGAGTGGCAAATTTTGGTGAAAAAAGACATGCAAAGAAGTTTCATTGTCATTTTGGTTTCTTGAACCTCCAAATTTTCCAGATGTTTTTATGAAAATCTTTTAAAATATTACAGCTATCTCAACTTATAATGCTGAGATTAAACAGCAACTGACCAAAAGTCTTGGTTTATTGTTATCTGTAAACTTTGTATGTAAAGCGGTTGCGATTCTGTGTGGATGGCTAATGGTGATATTAATTTGAGTGCTCTGATTGTGTCCTCTTTTCTGCATATTCATATGCTTAAACATATTCATTTTTGTGAAGCATATATCCATAACTATATCATAAGTTGTTAGTTTGAAAATAAATTTGCTTCCACCCTTCTCATCTATATCTTGCTTTGCCATGTTTAATTTCTTTGCAAATCTTTGGTTTCTTGAAGCATTTTGTATTTCAAGAGAAAACTGTTTAACCTGATATTGATTATGTTACTTTTTTGTTATTCCCGTTATTAATGATTTTAAATTGCTGTCTTGTCAAATCCTTACATGTTGTTCATTCTGCAGAAATTGCTGTCTTGTCAAATCCTTACATACTGTTCATTCTGCAGATATAACATCGATGGCAAACGGAGGAGATAAGTTTGTGTTTAGAATAGTTTCACCACACCAAGTCACTCCCATTGATGTTGCTGCTGCGTCCAGAGAAGAAATGTTGGATTGGGTCCTTAAGATACGTGAGACTGCACAGTCTGCTAATGACACGGTATTCTTGTTTCTGATTATCTCGTTTTGGAGTATATGCATTAAAGCTCTTTTGAATGGGAAATAATATGGATGGCATAGATCTGTTAATTAAAATTTTTTTTAGTTGTATAAACTAGGAATCATAAAATCAATAATGTCCGTGAAAGCTAACTAATATTGTAACTAAATTTTTAAATTTTGTTGTCTATATACTCGGGTAATTTTAGATGTCAGAAAATTTTTTTCCCTCTCATTTTTTTCACCCAATTGCCGCCACTGATACTATACACTGACGATGAATTTTTAGGGATGAGGATCTTTCTTTGTGTCCAATCAGACTATTGCATACAGTGGGTATTTATACTCTTTATAAGTACTTAAAGATTTTAACAAGTTACTACAAAAATTTCCTGAGTATGATAAATATTATTAGAATTATTAATAATAAATGTATTTCAGTAGGCAATATGTCTGTATATATAAAAGATCTCATAAAAAGCATCATAATTTTGTAGTATATTAATGCATAAATATAAATTATATAGACATAAGTATACCAGTTAAGTATAGTTGAAATATTATTACATAAATAAAATGATTATTGAAATAAATTCGTTATTTAAGATTCATCACATAGCTGCTCAAAATTGAGCCACAAAGTAAAAGGTTTCTCTACACTTGAAAAATACATGCCAAATCAATATCTATTGAGTATTATTTTCCTATCACTGATCTATTAAGATTCATTTAATAATTAATTATCGAAATGTAGCTTTAGGAGGTTCCTTTTTTTCTGACAATTAAAATTTCTTTAATAAATTTCTTGATTTTCACATAATCAAGCTTGAAACTAATTTGATTAAATTTGGCAGAAAAATCCTGAATAAAGAGTTCTTTATATCATTACAGTCAATTTATATGTTTTGTGCAAAAACGTTTTGGGATCACAATTCATGGTTTATATATTTTTATATTGTAATATGTGTAATATAATACAACTGTGGTTTTTCCCAGATAGTTGAATTAAGTATTTCATAAAGTCCTTTTAAACAGAGGAAACTCGAAATTATTAAAGATTTGTTGAAAATGATACTTACTGCACACAGGTTTTTTCCCGATAGTTTTACATTTGGTTGATTTGAATCCTTTTTAATGCATAAAAAAGAAATTTTCAATGTACTATATTACAACTGTTGATAATCTTAATATAAATAAAACTCATTGTGGGTATGTTCCACATCTCCTCAACTACTTGATCGATTTCAACCAAATTTGTATACTTATTATTTAAGACAAGAGAGATTTATACCTATCAACTTTTTAAAGTGAAAAAGTTAGTTAAACAGTCAGTTAATTAGAAATTAACCGAACCCATTTTTCCGCTGTAAGTTAGGTGCAAATTATCTTCCCCCCCCACCAAAAAAAATATTTTCATACCATCTTAAAGTTCAAAATTTTATCTTTTCAATGATATCTAAAGCTGATTAAAAATTCATTTAATTGGAAATTAAGCAAGATTTTGACATTTTCCGTGATATTTTTCGAAAATTTGTATTATCTCACAAAAACTATTCTTACACCATATTAAAAATTTAAAAAGTTAGATTTTCATGACAAAAGTTTCATTTCCGTTCAATTCGTTGCCCTCATTTTAATAATTTTTCAAAAATTGTGTATGTATAAAATTCACAATTTGTAACACTTTTTTTTTGGTGAAGAACAAGAATTCATAAGAAGAACTGTTGGTAGATCACAGTAGTAGAATTCTGGTATGAAGACTAATTTTATTATTTTTTATTCATATTTATTTTAACGCTTTTTCTTAATGAAAGCTTTACTATCTAATTAATTGACCCAAAACATGCCTTAAAAATATTTTAAGATTTATAAACAGAACTAGCTGAAATTCCCGGCGTTGCTCAGGATTAAAATACTTTTGTATAAATATTATAATACACAAAATCCTTTTATCGTGTGAAGCGTTTTTAAATTAAAATGAGAACATCAATTAACTCAAACGTTTTTTAAAAACGCCGAAAACTAATTTTTTCCGTAATAATTGTTATATAAGTACTATTAAATGGACTTTTTAGGGCAATTAAATACTTTTTAATTAATAGAAAACATGAAAATAAACAAAATCAAAAATTTTTCCTGGTATAAATTGTGAATTGTCTGCTTTTAAACTTTTTTTGCGTGTTTTCCAGAATTGAGTTAAAGTTTTTTGATCAACAGTTCTTCGAATGTGCATTTTTGTTCATCAAAACTAAAAGAAAATAGTGTTACAAAATTGTTAAATTGATAATAAAATTAATTTTGAAAAATGTATTAAAATGAGGGAAAAAATTGTATGGAAATGAAATTAGTGTAACTGAAAATCTAATTTAAAAAAAAAATGGTGTAAAATTAGTTTTTGTTAGATAACACTTTCGGAAGATATAGCGGGAAAAAAGTCAAAATCTTGCTAAATTTTTAATTAATTTTTGAACTTTGAAAAGTTGACAGTAACCTTTATCCTGTTTTCAGGAACTCATGTGCGAACTCTGCCTAAAAATATGAACAACAAACATTTAAAACCACAGCCTCCCAACTACAGAGATTAAGGCTACAACGATTTACATTACTCCAATATTTGCCTCTTTTTTTTCTGGAGCGTGCTTTGTTGTCAAACATCTGTTTCATTTGCTTTCTAAAGCTTTACTATCTTTGCCTTTGTTGGAATTAGAGCGATTGACTTATGTTTTCTTTTAGGAATCGTTAAAACACAACTTCGAATCTCGTAATATTCAAAGTTATATATTTGCAATTAAAATATTACTTATTTATTATTTCGTAAAAACGCAGGTAAAGATGACAGGCGATATTAACTGCAGCGATTTTTTAATCTAATTAAATAAGCTTTAGAATTCTTTTAATTAATTAATTTTCTTAAAATTGGTATCATTGTAAAGGTAAAATTTTGAACTTTAATTTGGTATAAAAATTTTTTTGGGGGGATAATTTGCTCTGAACTTACAGCGGAAAAACGGTTTCGGTTATTTTCTAAATAATTGACTGTTTAATTAAGTTTTGTGCTTTTAAAAGTTGACAGGTACATTCCCCTTAATAAGTTTGCAAAGTTTGGTTGAAATTGATGCCGTGGTTTAGGAGGAGATGTGGACATACACACATACCCACAATGGCTTTTATTTATATTAAGAATGTCTTTTATTTATATTAAGATTTGAAGTACCTATGCAACAAATATTAATAACTTATGGAGAAAATTAACTACCAGCGGTATTTTCCTCTCGTTCCACTGATATTCTCATTTTAATTAAAAAACGTTTCAGACGATAAGAATTTGGGGTATTATAATTTGATAAACAAAAGTAGTTTTTACATCAAAAATATTAGACATGGAAGTATTTTAATCCCGAGCAACGCCGGGCATAACAGATAGTGCTAAAATAAATCTTAGGTATTCACAGTCAAAATCCCCACGATTATTTCTTGGTGTTCTTATTTTTCTCTCTCTTTCTTGGGCAGTTACAACAAAATAAAAAGTTGAAAAAGCCTTTGAAGGTAGCAGAAGAGTTGTCTAGTTTGATTATATACTGCAAAGCAATTCCTTTCAATGCAGAAAGTAAGTATTTAAATGTGCAATAGTTGTGTTGAATACTTACACAGAATACATTTATAATATATGTCTAAAAATTATTGCTTGTGTAAAATTGTGAGACATTTGCATTAATTTTGGTAATCGATATATTTAAAATAATTTGGTAAAAAAACTTCACCGAGTCCGCCAGCCATAACCACTCGACCGATTTCGGCAATTTTTTTAATTGAAAGGTTATGATGTCTAGATATGTCATGAAGGGTGGTTTGCCCCCATTCGCCTTTTTTGATCGAAATCGAAAAAACAATTCTCGACTATGCATTCTCTATATGTTTTATCGATTTCGTTCGAAAATGGGGTGATGGGGGGAAGGCTACTCTTGATGACATATTTAAACGTCACAACCCTTCAAATGAAAAAAAAAAGTGTCGTAATATGTCGGATGGTTGGGGCTGGGGGATTTCTATAAGGTGTAATAATTTGGTAGAAACGCATATTTACGGATCCTACTATGGTTCTGATGGAGGTCGCTTTTCATTGGCTCTCAGCGTCACGTGACTTCGCTTGCTTCTGAATGATGTCATAGGAGCGCGCTTAGTTTGGATTTCGATTTTTGTCCTAGCTATTGTATCATGGAGAAACCAAAATTATCTTTATCTTGAATTCATCATTCCATTTAGAAATATCCAAATAATAGTAATTAAAAGATAATTTTAGTTCTTCCATGGCACAATAGCTAGGACAAAAATCGAAATCCAAACTAAGCGCGCTCCTATGACATCATTCAGAAGCAAGCGAAGTCACGTGACTCTGAGAGCCAATGAAAAGCGACCTCCATCAGAACCATAGTAGGATCTGTAAATATGCGGTAGAAATCGTCACCGAGTCCATTAATTTGGAATTGATATGCCACCTGGTCTCTTGAATGTTTATAAATGGTTTATTTTTCATTTTGCTTTGATTTATGCGTACTGTTTTTGCATTTTAAGAATGTTATGCATGTTCATTTTCATAAATCTTTAACAGACAGTAGAATTAAGATTTTTCGTAACTTTTAAAGGGTTCTGTTTATTCTGTGCTTTATGAACTCACAGGAAAAGGAAAATTAATTTCCATTTCCACGTAATTCAAGTTTTTATGACAGGAAAAGGAAAATTAATTTCCATTTCCACGTAATTCAAGTTTTTATGACAGGAAAAGGAAAATTAATTTCCATTTTCACGAAATTCAAGTTTTTATGACAGGAAAAGGAAAATTAATTTCCATTTCCACGTAATTCAAGTTTTAATGACAGGAAAAGGAAAATTAATTTCCATTTTCACGAAATTCAAGTTTTCATGACAGGAAAAGGAAAATTAATTTCCATTTCCACGTAATTCAAGTTTTTATGACAGGAAAAGGAAAATTAATTTCCATTTCCACGTAATTCAAGTTTTTATGACAGGAAAAGGAAAATTAATTTCCATTTCCACGTAATTGAAGTTTTTATGACAGGAAAAGGAAAATTAATTTCCATTTCCATGTAATTCAAGTTTTTAACAAATTACCGTATTCTTTTTTTTATAAATGCTTATATCTGTTTTATAATACCTATACAGTTTCTTTTGATTTGCAAAACTGAGTGTGTAAACTTCACAGTTCTTAAAGGATTTATATAATATCGATATGTATTACAAATTATTTTTAAGTTTTACCCAGTGGCGGCTCATGAAACGAGGAGGGCTGCAAAAAATGTTTATCAAGAAAATCCAATTTTAAAAGCTACTTTATCTCTAAGTAGGCCAAATTTTTTCATTCCAAATCCAGATGCGAAATTTCCTGCTTTTCAAACAAAGTAAATAACCAGCATATAACATTTTCTATTAGTTTTGCTAACAAAAATTAAAGTGAATGTTGATATGATGATTCCTCTGACGGAAAAAAATAATAATCGGAGCTCCACATATACACTTCCCTCCTTCCCCAGTTCACTCGATAATAGTCTTTCAAAAATGAATATCAAATAACTCATATACAGAAAATTTATTTTTAAGCTAAAACATATTAAATACATTTTTTGCTGAAATACTCTAAATATTTGAAAGTTTCAGAATAGTATTATTTGCTTGACTGTCTTCGCAACACGAACCGAAGGCGAAGCTCGTAAACAGTCAATGAGATTGCAACTTGTGTGAGAGTGAGAAAAAATATATTAAAAAGAGAATCTTTTCTCGTTGAGTTGGCTCCGTGCCAGCCAGAGCTGTGCTGACTTTCAGCCCATAGCCCGTCTAAGTTAAAGGAAGAAAGAGTTGCTTTTTCACTCCGGATTTTCTGCTCGTGAACGGACTTCGTTGGGCAGATTATTTTGCAGCTCAGACCTGCGTCTCCCTTCGTTTGAATTCATTTTATGCCCTTTTTTTAAAATTTTTTATTACTTTTTTGCATTTTCGTAAGTCATTGAACTCTGAGAGTTGAAAAGTAAGGAAATAAGATTAAAAACGAAAAGTGCAAGTTTAAAAAATAATCTCGGTGGGTGCTGCATCTCTGCATCCCTAATGGACGAGCCGCTACTGCTTAACAGAATAGTTCACCTTATTTATTCTTGTAGAGGTATTATCATGAGCTCTAAGAAAATTAAAAAAAAAAGATTTATATATCAGCACAAGCCTGACAAAATAAAGGATTCCTGCTGTGATAGAATGCATTACTGACACCAGGGATGATTGGGTTTCGACGGAGCGCGTGGACTCAGGGTCCTTAATCTCCGGGACTGACAGTTGTATACCAGTGGACCTTTCTGGAAAAAACTAATATAAACATTAATAGGGAATGCATTACTGTGTCAAATTTTCTGCGTTTAGGGGAAAGTGGGGTTAAACCGAGTAGATAAGGTTCGAAGGCCTGCTGGAGCTAAAATATTCGACATAGAGCTTGTCAGATTTTATTAAAATACTCATTGTTCATCGGAGTGCAATATATCTTTCCAGAAAAGTCACAGTTTCATTACTTTTTTAACATGCGCATTATGGGGAATTAGTAAAATGTTAACGTGCACTTGTTAACATTATGGGAAATCAGGAAAACTCGATTTTCAATGGAAAAGTTGCAATCGTTTCTATTTTATATGACAATTTAAGAATCTTAGTTACAGAATTCACATGTAAAGGAGTTGTCTTCTTCCTCCGCGCCACTGCAGCTTTTACATTGGCACAGCTAAAACAGTTTTTACATTGGATTAACCCTTCTTATTTATTAAAATTAGAAAATACATCATTTAAATATAAAAAAAATCAACGACTGATGTGTTTTTATCGTCTTCATCGGAGGGAATCATCAATACTGACTGTCTCGTTCTTACTCCACTTGGAGTACCCGGTTTTACCGCGAGTGCAGAGGTTATGAAAAACGACATAGAACCGCGCAATTATTGGAGAAAATCTTTTTTGTTTGATAGGGTATGGATCCTTAGTAAACGTATAATAAGCTGGTCTAAACATAGTTTTTATAACTGTAATGATTTTTAAGTGAGGCTAGTTTAAAATCAAACGGACATTAGAGAGTTGATGTTTCAAAACAAATACACCTTCACAGACGCAGTGAATTCAACAGCTGCAACACGCCACTATGACTGTTCCTCTTTCTTGACTAAGTATCTGTCTTCTAGATAGGAAAAGTAATAACCCCTGAATCAAGGGAACCCCGTTTTACCCTACTCTCCCCTACTAATGGCGTGTACGAAGATTCTCAAGCCAGCATAGCGCTCTTAAATAGTAAAGCAAGTAAGCACTGAAGACCTCCACGTGAAAAAAGATTTATTACCGATCTTTTATATATTTTACAAAATGATATATAAATTGGTTTGTCATGAGTTCTAAGAAAATTTGAAAAGCTTATGTAACTCGCATCGTAAGTCAGCAAATAGGTGAGAAGTTAAGTTAATATATTCTGCGAAAGAGGAGAGGTTTGATTCAAAATTTGTTATTTAAACTTCGTTTTCCGTCTCGATTATTTGTTTTCCAGTTTCCTCTAGTAAAATTAATGGACGTAAATGAGAGTTTTATTTGATTAGTTTTGATTTCAATCATTGCTTTAAAAAGAAAAGTGCGATCTACTATATTTGTATAAAAATTTTATTTGCACATTTTTAAATTTTATCAAGTTTTTGGTATTATTTGGTAAAACTGTTACGAAGCTGTAAAGTTGTGTTCCTAACATGCTAATCTTATGGCGGGAAAGAGAATTTTACAGAAGTTTTACTATAGGCCAAGACAATAAACTCCGACCTTGGCGACAAATTTGGCGACCTTGGCAACAAGACGAAACTTGTAGAAAATTCATGAACCTATCTCCACTAGGAGCGGGAAATATCAAGAACCTTCTAGAGATTACTATGTGACGTCAATTCTTGCTGGAAAAGTTATAAAAGCAAGCTCTCAAGCCTAGAGTCAATCAGTTGGAGTTTGGTCAGCAGTAAGCTGGTGAACTGATAAGCCATTCAGTGCTATTGAAAGTGTTGTGACTGAGATTTATTGGTGATCTCTGTTGTTAATTTATAAAATTGCTGCTCAGTTTTGTTATCTGTGCTACGTTTTATATTCTGGAATATTCTCAAATAAATAGTCATTTATTTTTTTATTATCCTGCTTGTTAATCTGCATTCACGTACACCCACCAGACAATAGTCATTTATTTTTTTATTATCCTGCTTGTTAATCTGCATTCACGTACACCCACCATACAATTTTTGTATCAATATATACTGACATTTCTTATATATTTATACTTAAATTTATTATGAGTTCTAGTTAGAAATTTAGAGAAAATGGTTCTATTTTTAACATCTTGCTGTTTTCTTTCGAGGGATTGGAAATTTCACTGAGATGTCTTCTTTTCCTGAAACAAAAATAGAGAAGTGCATTGGACCTGAAAAATGCAAGTTTCTGCTGAAATATCCTTTTTAAAAATATGTTTTAGTCCTTTGGGGGTTTTGGGCATGCTTCATTAAAACTTATAATTTCTGTTGTATCTATCCTTTCCTTTCAGATTAGACTTTGTTATTATTCAATCATTTGACAATTAGCCAACATCTTTATATATAAAATGCTAACGTTCATTAATAAAAGAGGTTAATTTCTCTTTTATTGATGGCAACGATCGGTCTGTTTACAAAACAAAACCAGTAGTCTCCTCCTTGTTAGGCATAGCTTCATGAGCATAGCCTGTTACTATATTCGTTCAAGTGTAAAACAACTTTTTTCTCGAAAAAAATGAGTTTAAGACATAGAGTTCACAATATTTCTTACAATATAATGAAACTTTGGATGAAATGATTCAAAAGACATAAGTTAGAAATGAAGATGATGGGCTTAGGTGATCCAGAGAACATTCAGTTCAACGTCAAAATAGTTTAAAGCAGCTAACAGAAAATCGTGTGAAACCATCTTGAAACTTACTATTGTGAACATTTTATTTTCGGTACTTTTCCGTTAAATGCACTGCGATATAAATGAAAGTTAAATTCAGAAAAGACTCCTTTTCATGTGAGTCCAATCCTTGAATAACGAAATTTTTCCCTGAGAATTTCTACTCGCAATCATTACCTTTTTCTTCCTCCCATAATTCTCATAATTTTAGATAGTTTAAATGATTTATTTTTAATCCCTGAAAATTAAAAACTTAAAAAAGATGACGGGAGGCTGTCTTTTTCAAACAACCGCTGATGTTAAAGGCGTAAGACTACTTTACTCGCGTGACTCTTTTCCGATTTTCAAATATTTTTTGTAACTTCTGTTATTACCCTTTATCTCTAAAATAAGACATTAGTTATGTTTTTAACATATGCAGTTACCGAGATATAGAGGATCGCGACACCAATTTATGCGTATTTTTGCCGAACTTTCCGACTCTGTAGTCGCTGAACTACAATTCCGATTTTCAATTTTTTTTTGGTCACTTCGGTTGTTACCCTTTATCTCTAAAATAAGGCATTAGTTATGATTTAACATATGTAGTTACCGAGATATGGAGGATCTCCCATACAACATTTTTTGTGGCGTTTTGGCGTGTGAATCAAATTCCTTCCTGAGACCCCAATGAGAGGAACGTAGTACACGTTAAAATTTTTAAACATTGGTCTTCGAAGACTATTCATTAATAAATTGTCTTCATTTGATACACGCATTAACTAACAGGTAAAATTTCCATTTTTATCAAACCATATCTGTCAGATTTACGGTTGATGAGGCATGCGGCTCCGATGAACCGTAACCCCTCTCGTCATCTAGAATACGCCAATACGGTCTCCAGGAGAAAAACCCTAAACAGGGTTGCCTAAAGTAGACGAGTCGAAGAAAGGAGGGAACAGGTATAACATCAACCGCAACATTTGGCGAACCAAGCGCACTTCGTAAGACGATAATTCGTTTTCGACCGCAGTACAAAGCGAAACGAGACTTCCGCCGGCTCTATCTCTACCAATAATGCCCTTTCCTTCAACCCCAAAATGCAATGGAATATCCCGTTTCCATAACGACCGCCATAGGCGTGTCTGGTGTTTGGGGTTTTCGCGTGGCGGTAACACAATAGAATACGCCAATTTTGCCGAAAATGCATGAGTGCGTAATCAGCTAATTTCATTCATTTTTTTCATTATTTAGTTCAGGTTTCTGATGCTTTCCAATATATAGTATTCCAATATAAAGTAGTTTCTGTTTGTAACGGTCCAAAGCAAAAATTGAAATCAATATAAAATCTAAATGAAAATAATAAAATTTAATGAAAATAATATATGTTTTTTCATTAATCTGTCTAAATAGTTTCCATTCCCTAAAATTCCTATTTTGCCTCCTTCTGTTTTATGTTTTCGATTATAGATGGCGCCATGGTTCTAGTGTTTCTTTAAAAAAATTGCTGATTACTTATTTTAACAGAAAGTTAGCGTAGGATTGTGATACCGTGAGGATATTTTTTTCTATATTCTGGACATGGGGTAAGTTTATTTTTATGATAACTGTTATTATTAACAGCCAGATGTCTAATATTTTTAAATCAATATTATTAGCGTTTTTATGTTTGTGTTTATTTTTCCTTTTTCTTTTAAAATAATTCTTTTTAGATATAAAGATCTCCTTTGTCTTTTGTTTGAAAATTTCGGGCTAAGAGTAGGTATATTTGGCGTAATGCAAGCTTCTTACAGAAAAATTTCCCAAATATTTTGAATTCATCTCGAATATAGTCCTTAACCCTTGATAAAATGGAATAGAATGGATTCATTGTTTGTTTAATTCGATTCCCTCTGAGTTTATCTTAATTTTTTGGCTTTCTTTTGAACGATATTGATTTCCATTGTTCTTTTTTTTGTATGCAGCTGCAATTGCGCGCTACTTAAACATTGTATAAATTTTATTGTTTAAATTTTGTTGTTTATGTTTAAAGTTTAAGTTAAATTTATTCTACTTTTTCTAGTTGATTGTTTCTAAGCTCTATAAAATGTCTTCATTGCCCTTAATTATAAATAATTATCATAAGACGCAGCTGAGCCGAGTGTATCCTAAAGGAAGCCGCATCGATTCTTCTAATTACGACCCTTTAAAAATGTGGAATGCTGGAGTTCAGATGGTCGCATTGAATTATCAGACTGGAGGTAAATATAAAAATATTTGCCTTCTATAGGAGACGTTTGGAATAAATTTTATTTCTGACATTGTTCTGTGCTGTTTTGAGAAATGGGAAAATAGTTTTTCTCATAAATAAAATCTGATTTTTTAAAGGTCTCATTTGTTTACAAAGATTTTTTCAATTAGAATTAGAAAATTTCAAAATTAATCATTTGTATTTAAGTTATAAAAGGTAATGAAACAGTGAATCATTTCTTTTGAAACACCTAAGAGCAGTTTTGTAAAGTAAGAAATTGACTGCTGAAGTAATGTTTGTCTTATTAAGTTAACTAATTCATATACTGAAATGCATTTACATTGAAGAGTTCAAATGTTATTAATGTATTGATTTCACTTTTGAAAGCGTTTGCTCATTAAGCTTTGTATTTTTTTTTTGAATTTTTATTTAGACAGAGCAATGCAGCTAAATCAAGCAAGGTTTTCACAGAATGGAAGGTAAGTATTTGTTTGAATTAAAACCTACTTTTTATACTGCCAGACACGTTATTGACTTTGAGGTGATGAAAACTCATCCATGCTTATTTACTACAACTTCGTGGATACAATGCTTATCGAGTCAGTGTTTGATATACAAAATAAAAATTGCTTGGGTCTATAGATTTTGCTCCCAGAGGCACATGCAGTTAATAAATAAAAAATGCAATTTTAGACAATTATTTTTAAGATGACCAACTTTTTTCCAATGAAAAATGACACAAATAAATTGGAGCTAAAAAATATCACTAACAAAAGAAACATTTTATTCATTGCAACAATAATACAGAATACACTATGATATTATAAATGCATAATAAAAACATTTGTAACATCATTTATTGTACTCTTTTCGAGGGAGGACAGAATTTACAAAATGAGAACTTTGTTCCCTAAAGGAGGACTGTTGGTTACCTTACTATTTTAGAAGAAGACAAGTCAGAACCAGCTGTTACTGATAAATAATAATGATAATAATGTTTGCCTCTGTGAGACTTCTATAAGATTTTTTTTTAAAACTGACTTTGTGGAAATTAGTGAATTAAGAGACTCTCAAAATGATTTTGAGTTGGATTCCAATCCTTTATGAATTAGACAACATCTTTCTCTCTAGAAAGCTTAAAAAAATCGATTAGAAAGCGTAGAATAAATTAAAAAAATTAAGTTAATTTTAAACAGAAACAACAAAATAGCAAAATTTAAACAATAAAATTTATGCAATGTTGATGTAGCGCGCAATTGCAGCTGCATACAAAAAACAATTGAAATCAAAATCATTCCAAGAAAGCCAAAAAAAAACTAAATTTTTTCAAAACGAAACCATTTCGAATAAAGTCCTTAGCCCTTGATAAAGTGGACTAGAATGGATTCCTTTTTGTTTAATTCGATTCCCTCTGATTTTTTCTTAGTTTTTTGGCTTTCTTTGAACGATTTTGATTTCTCTCTAGAAACATTTATTTAAAGAGTGAAATTAAGATAATCATTTTTTTATTTGATGACAGATGTTTTCTGGAGATCTTAACACAGTTTGTTTCTTCTCCACCCTTTCCTGCTGAATTTTATTGCATGTCTCATCTAATGTTTCCATTGTGTCTTGTCATATATCAAGTGACAGCCTTTTTCACATTTTTGTAGATGTGGTTATGTTTTGAGGCCTAAATGCATGTTTGATGATAACTTTGATCCTTATGATCGAAGAACATTGAAAGATGTGGAGCCTCTGACTCTTACTATTCAGGTAGTTATGCGTTTCTGTCAAGTCAAAGCTTGCATATTTTTTGTGTTTTTTAAATATAAATTGTCATTTTAATGTAAATACAAGTTTTTCATTAATTGCTGAGAACTTTTATTCACAAAAAGTTTGTAAAAGATATTGAGAACAGTTGTATGTGTAAGGAATTGTTTTCAGTCTCTAGTTTTATATTAAAATACTGAACTCATAACGGCTTTACCAGTGTTTTGTCATGTATTGTTTCTGGAGGCACAGACTGCACGTAATGTGAATGTTGTGATTGATTTATTTTTTCAAGCTTGAAAGTTCAGTTCTTCAAATTGTTTTGTACAACTTAACTACTTCATTTTGTTAATATCTAAATAAATATATTTTTGATGTAAAGATCGGCTACTTTCTGAGTCTGACGCTACATCTGGTTTGCTGAACAATACCACATTTTAATTCATAGAAATATATCCTTTGTAACAAAAATAACTTCTGACTTGTGTCAAAACAGAAAGCGAATGTTATATAATTCTTTATTACTCAAATATAATAATATCATTCTAGAAATTTTTACACCTGAAGCAAACTTCTGTTTTGGTGTCCCGCCCCCCTTTCTGTCACACAGGCCATCACAACGCCATCTGGATGCAGCAGATGGCATTTAAAATAATACAGCGCTGGCCAAAATACCGATATCTTTCTGAATCTTAACGGTACTTAATTGAAATTTTTATATAAGTTGCCCTATATATCTGTCTTTGAAGTCACGATAGAAAAATTATGCTACTTCGCACATGTGCAGGAAAAAATTATTTACTACAAATACTTATATTTTCTCTAATATTCAAAGTATATATTTCAAATTTTAATACGATGCTTCTCTAACATATTGTCACGTATCCTGTAGGTTCCATTCAATTTGATTGAAAACTCTGCAAGCTATAAATAAAAAAAACATGTGGAAAAATTTGGGATTTTTTTAAGAATCCTTTATATTTTCACGAATATTTATGCTATTTTTACAAAAATATCGGTAAATATTGCACACATCACACAAAAGAACTGATGAAGTTGCAAACCATTATCAACTTTCTGTGCAGCGGGGTGAGCCAAAATCCCTCTGCGACTTCATCAATTTCTGGTCTGTTCCTTAAATGTCCTCGTGACTGAATCTTCAATGTAAATTGTGAGTTAAAACCTATTCTTTATTTGGTCAAGGAGATATCCGAAAAAATGTGTAAATTTCAAAAAGTGCCCGCAATTTTTTTGAATGCTGCTTTATTTTAAATGCCATCTGCTGCCTCCAAATGGTGTTAGTGCACCCTTGTTCCCATGTGATTTTGAATGCGTTTCGTATGCCTTATCTACCCTTAAAGTTTCGACACGTTTTTTTGAATCACACTGTATATCGAGAAAACTTTTTCTTGAAAACCAGTTTTATTAAAAACATGCATTTTCAAATAACCTTTAAGACCGGAAATATTTTCATCTTTAATTTTAATTATTTTTAAGTTTATAGGTAGTCTTGAATCCTACTGGTACTGTAAAAAATAATTTTAAAAATTTAGCGCGTCCTTCAAATGCAGGAGCGCACCCGTACAATCGTGCGGGTTAGGCCTTTTCTGTGTAAACGTGAACCCGTACGATAGTGCGGGATAGGCATTATCTATGTAAACTTCAACTAATTTATTTTTCAAAGTTTAGTTTTCTTCAATATTTATTACTCAAAGAAACAAATATTTAAGCATCGTAATAAGCAGTTTATGATTTATAAGAAGAAATGTATTTGCAAATAAGGAAATTAAAATTTTAATGACTAAATTTTTTTGCAATGAAAATTTTTCAAACAGTTCTTAGTTTTGGATAAACATAAATATACATTACATTTCTCACACCGAGTTTTAGAAGAGCTTTTGAAGCTTTCATAACGAGACATACGAGACCGCGAAATATATGCAGCGAAACTTCTGAAATAAGGGATATTCGTATATTTTTAGTGGGCAAATGAAACTTCGCGGATCATGCAATATCTAGTTGTTCGCTTTCCATTCTTTCTTGCTCAATAGAAATTGCAGCGTCTTCACGAAATTTCGGATTGTCCCCTTCAATTTACTTTCCCCTGCTTCTTTAGAAAATCTTTCTGTATTTCCTTATATAATGTCTATTGTGTATAGATTCCTTTCAGGTACTGAGTTTATTCAAGGAAGGACCACGCAGTATTTCACGCGATCACTAGGACTGGCGGTATTTCCAGATGTACTTTTCGCTGAAAATAGCTCAAGTTTTGCCGGCTTTTGTACCTAGTTTCTATGTCGGAACTGAATAATTACGAGCACATGTACTGACAACAGATTCTTCTTGCTTCCCCAATAGTAAGGAAGATAGGATTTCCTTGATAGAGTGAAATCCTAGTGTGAAACTTTCTGCGAGTTGTCTGCTTTGTTCAGAAGCTTTCAAAGAGATCCATAAAAATACTTTGAAAGAGCTTGTCACATTTGAGTGCTGATACGGTGAAAACGACAATGCGTCTCGCGGAAGTTTCTCGAGGAATACTGAAGACCGTTGGAGGCGTTGGGACATATTTCGCCGAACTCTCTTGTGAAAAAGCTAAAAGCAGAAAAAATTCTTTATATGTAAAATATTTCATTTTTAGGTGATAGGAAATGAACCATGTATTTTTTAAGCTAACATTTTTTTTTCTTAATATAGTACCCATTTCAAGTCTTAAGGCAGTTATTTAGTGATACAGTCAAAATAAAACACCGAGGTGTGCATCGGATCACGCGTGATGATACTGCAGAAAGAAAGTCGATTTTCGGACAGTGAGCTCTTTTAAAGTTGAACCCGCACATTCGTGCGGATAAACAAATGTTACGCCTAAAGGGCAATTATATTAACTCTTAATTAACATATTTTTCTATTTTTCATTTATTTCAACATTAAATTAACAATTGTATCTAAACAATTAAATATGTATTAATAATTAGCTAATTGCAACAGATAAATAGTTCAAATTTTTAGCGCGAATTTGTTACCAACAGATTGAACGCGAGTATAATTGAAATATGGACTGTCTTTGTCATCTTATGAGAAATCTAGATACTATCGATATTCTGGAAATTAGAAAAGTCTCTCCTTTCCGGCATTTATTAAATACTAGCAGTATTATTAAATACTAGCGTTGCCCGTGGAATCAGCACTTTAACAAAATGAAAAAAAAAACAAAAAAAAAACGCCCACAATGACATAAAAAAGTTTTGAAAACAAAAACAAAACAAAAGATGCACATTATTTGAATTTGCTGCTTATTTTTTTTCGCCCTACAGTACAGAGTACGTTAATCCAAAACAATATTACAAAATTGGAACCTGAAAATGATTATTATACAGCAAGCAAAATATTAAATTGAATTCGAAAATAATAATCGAAGTAATTCATTCTGGTGAAGGTCATGACGTATCCTGCGCTTCCGCCAATCGAAATTGCTAGCTACGTTCCGAAGAAGTGCAGCGCGAGGAACTCAATCGAGAAAAATAACTCTCAACCGCCCAGAAAAAAATTAATTAAAAAAACGGAATAAGATATTTTAACCGCTCTTGTTTTAAATCCAACAGAACCGTTCTAGTTATAAGCTGTAAAAAATTAAAATTAATAGTGTTATTAGAAAGTCGGATGCAACAAATTTATAATTAAAAGTAACATCTCGATGCCAAAACTGGGTATTTTTTAAAAATTTCTCAAAATTCAGTAAATTGCGTTAGAAATTCAAAACTAACTTCATTAGAACGGAAATCGAGTGCTCTTTCCGATGGTTTATCTATTTTTGTCGTACAATTATTCGAAACCATTCTATTGAGAAATTAGTGCGAAAAATCAACCAAAACAACACAAAACATTAAATTAAAAAAATATCTAGATTAAATTTTAAAATTTCGGCTTCGAGGTGCATTCAGTTACAATTACGACTACCTGTGTATCAAATTTCATGGCTGTAAGTGCGATAGCTTCGTCTGGATATCGCAGACAAACACACACGCACACACACAAACATTGCCTTTTATAAGTATAGACAAACTCTCCAGGATGCAGAAATACTAGCTAATGTCTAACCCGAACGATCTTACGGGTTCGGTCTTAAAGGGATAATAATGATGCAAAAGTAACACAGCATATCACAGAAATTTTATGACTGGAGGTATACATGTAGTATGGGAGTCTAGGTCCCGTGTGTGGTGATACGAAGTCAGAAGAAACACACGTTTTCTATTTTAGGGATTTAATGATGACGACACAAACAGTTAAGACGGCACAAACATTTAAATAGAAAAAGATAAGAGTGAAAGAATTAGGAGGGCGGCCACTGCCCTGTACATAAAGTCATGCAAATTATCGAAGGCAGTTTTGGCGTTGCCTTCCGTCATTCGCCATCGCGCAACAATGTCTGTTGCTAATCAGAGCAAGATCATGTGACGTGACGTCAGCTGGTAGAGAGAGAAAGTGGACGAGCGCCTCCTGGCGGCGCACCACATACATGAATGTGGATTTTTTCCCTTCTTTTTACTAAGGGTACACGTGTGGCTTCTGAAGGTTAAAACTCGTCGATGACATCATTAACGTGTATAGAATTCAGGAGTTCTTGCTTTATTGAAATTACTGATAACCAATCGAACAAACCATTTTAAGGGTTGAAAACAAAGCCCAGTATTTTTTGTGATCACCTGTCTTCATATTAGTTAACATATAAGCAACTTAGTGTGGGATTTTTAATCATATACTGAACGTATTTTTATTTTTCAACCACAGTTGTGTAGGTCTGTATAAATAAGAAAAACAAGTAATATAGAAAAAAAATTTTTTAAGTCAATTCCTACTTAGGTCAACAAAGATAAATTTAAAAAAAAGAAAAAAATTGAAAAAAAAACTGTATTAACATCAAGTGTCATCCACTACAAGTTGAAAAAAATGTATTTGAACTTGAGTGGATGAATAAAAAGTATTTTATTAACGACTGAAAATTTGAACAAGATATATAAATATATATAGGGAGAGTGAACTAATAGTAGGAATTGAATGAATATGAAAAGAAATTGAATCTAAGTTTTATTTAAGATTAATTAAACTGTAATAGTTTATTTAAAATGTCTTTTGAAAAATATCCTATCTATAGTCTAAGATGCAATGAGTAAGTTTTTTCATTGATTAATCATTAAATTATTGAAGGTTAATTTTAAAAAAAGCAGCAAAGTAAAAGTGATGCATATATGCATCCCTGTACTGTGTAGGGCTAACCTGTATCATATACATAAGAATTTTTACGTTTTAATTAAACATTATTTTATTAATTATTGTTTTAAATATTTATGGTATATTATATGTTTCGTTACTAAAAAGGTAGCCTTTTATAGTTTTTCTAATATTTAGGACGAGTCAGATTGTTAGTTTATATTTTGTTGATTTTGTTTCAAAAGACAGTTTATAATGCAGATTAATATTACGGAAATTTTATGGCACTCATTTGCATTTTAAATTTGTTCTTGGAATGAAAATTTTATTAATCTAATTCTGTGGTTTATATGTTTTGCTTTATTTATATTGTTTATGCATTAAATTTCTTTAATTTTAATTTATCCACAGAAATAAAATGTCAGTATGACACAAAAGAAAAGTAAATTAAATTATTGTTTCTTAATGACATTATGTTATATTTATTTTTCTGTGATTATACATTGTAATTTTGATATTTTGTTGGTTAATTTCTGTCTGGTTATTTTTAGATTTTGACTTTCCGCCATATAATGAAAACAAGTAAAGGAAATGTGAATCCATTCATTGAACTTGAGATAGTCGGAGCTGAATACGACTGTGTTAGCTACAAAACCAGTTCAAAAGGTATATCACGTTATCTCATACAGTGTCTTGAAATAAGTCTCTTTTATTATGCGACGGGATGAATTTGGATTCAATGTTAGTTTGAAGAAATTCTGATTTTTATTAACATTGTAAATGTGGTGAAAATCTATGCAGTTATTATTCTACTTATTGAAAGAATGCCAATAGCGAATTCAGATTCTCTAAATTTTTGGGGAGCACTTTCCATATTTAGTCTGGAGGATATATTTGAAAGTAAATGTAACTGAAAGGTGATGTTTATGAAGAGATAATTTGGAGTTCATATGTAAGTTTGAAGAAATTCTGATGTTTATTCAACTGTGTAAATGTGATGAAAACATATTAATTATTATTCTACTTACTGAAGAATGCCAATAGCAATTCTCTAAATTTTGAGAACTACTGTAGTTCCCCATATTTGTCTCAGGAGGATTATCATTTGAAAGTAAATGTATAACTGAGGTGGAGTATTTTGTGAAGAAATGAATTTTGATTCAATGTTAGTTTGAAAGAAATTTACGATGTATTAATATTGTAAAGCAGTGAAAATACTATGCAGTTATTATTCTACTTATTAAAAAGAATGCTCATGCTGGAATTCTCTGATTTGAGAACTTCACTGTAGTTCCCTTACTTTATCTGGAGATATGTTTGAAAGAACTAAATGTAACAGAGGTGGCGATATTTTGTGAAGAAAATGATTTTGATTCAATGTTAGTTTGAAGAAATTCTGATGTTTATTAACATTGTAAATGTGATGAAAATATATGCAGTTATTATTCTACTTATTGAAAGAGTACCAATGCTTGAATTCTCCTAGAATTTGAGAACACTGTAGTTCCCATATTTATCTGGAGGATATGTTTGAAATGAAATATAACTGGGGTGGCGATATTTTATGAAGAGATGGAATTTGTTCAATGTTGGTTTGAAGAATTCAGTTTTTATTAACATTGTAAATGTGATGAAAAATATATAGTTATTATTCTACTTATTGGGAAAGGATACAATAGCAATTCTCAAATTTTGAACTTGCATATGGTTTCATATTTATCTGGAGGATATGTTTGAAAGAAATGTAACAAGGTGGCGATTTTATGAAGAGATGAATTTGGATTCAATATTTAGTTTGAAGAAATTTCTGATGTTTATTAACATTGCTAGAAATGTGATGAAAACATATATGCAGTTATTATTCTCCTGAAAAGAATAGACGAATTCTCTAGGATTTGAGAACTTACTGTAGTTCCCATATTTATCTGGAGGATATGTTTGAAAGTAAATGTAACTGAGGTAATATTTTTTTGTGAAGAAATGAATTTTGATTCAATGTTAGTTTGAAGAAATTCTGATGTTTATTAACATTGTAAATGTGATGAAAATATATGCAGTTATTATTCTACTTATTGAAAGAATGCCAATAGCGAATTCTCTAGAATTTTGAGAACTTGCACTGTAGTTCCCATATTTATCTGGAGGATATGTTTGAGAAAGTAAATGTTAAAGAGGTGGCGATATTTTATGAAGAGATGAATTTGGATTCAATGTTAGTTTGAAGAAATTCTGATTTTTATTAACATTGTAAATGTGATGAAAATATATGCAGTTATTATTCTACTTATTGAAAGAATGCCAATAGCGAATTCTCTAGAATTTTGAGAACTTGCACTGTAGTTCCCATATTTATCTGGAGGATATGTTTGAAAGTAAATGTAACTGAGGTGGCGATATTTTGTGAAGAGATGAATTTCGATTCAATGTTAGTTTGAAGAAATTCTGATGTTTATTAACATTGTAAATGTGATAAAAATATATGAGCTATTATTCTATTTATTGAAAGAATGCCAATAGTGAATTCTCTAGAATTTTGATAACTTACACTGTAGTTCCCATATTTTTCTGTAGGAGAAGGAGGATATTTTTGAAAGTAAATGTAACTGTGGTCACGATATTTTTCTGCTAAGTTTTCAGTTCAAGATTACTATACAGAATCTTATTAAAATATTTCACGAGGCAAATTTTCTAGAATGAGAATATCAGTTATGTTTCTAAAATTTGACCTTTTCTTACAGGATCTATATAGAATTACGCTGAGAAGTCTGTGACGATCACGCGGTTTGGTTTGGCTATGTGGCAAAGAGATTTAGACGGTCTGTCCACAAATCAGGGATGCTGTTTTGATTCTGTGATGATTTAATATCAAATAGGAGTTATGATAGGGGTCTTTTTAGCTGAGTTTAGCAGCTTCTTTTCTTTTTTATTTTATGTTGATTCATCGACGCGGAACTCCATTAATATCAAATAGAAGTTATACTAGAATTAATTTATTTTTCCACATCTCGGGGATCTTTATTTTCGTTAAAAAGGTTCTTTCTTTTTCGTACCTAATTTTTGAATTGAATATTTATAAGTTTTGTAAAACGAAAGGTAGTATCAATTAATTCATCATTTCTGTTTTTCATGCTTTTTAAAAAAAAATTCTTAAGCACTCTGCCAATGGGCTTGAGGTTTTCTACTACAACTTTCGTTAATAAATCTGTGACAACCAGATCTGAGATATTGTTGGGAAGCTTAAAGCCCGTCTTAGACGGGCACAAAGCTTCTAGTATCAGAATGTTGTGCCCAAAGTGTTTTTCACCCTCTTCACATGGGCTGGTACAGATGCAGTGGTGTAGCCGAAAGGGGATGGAGGGGTGGCAAAATCAGCCATGCAGGAAAACAGTTTTATAACTAAGAAGAGCAGTGAGATTATAAATTTTGCAGAACGAAAGTTAGTATCGATTCAGTCATCATTTCTATTTTTCATGCTTTTTTAAAATTTCTTACGCACTCTGCCAATGTGCATGAGATTTTCTAGTCACTGTGTTCATAAAAAAACCCCTAATGTTATTAGTTCGTATACTTTGTATTTTGTCTGTAAATTGTGGATATGTGAAAGAAAGACGACACATGATTTTGTTACCTATTTGCAGTTATGGAGGGTGTCAAACGATGAATTACGTTACTGAAAAAATGTTTTTTTCCTGGAACTTATTATTTTAAGGTTTATGTGCCCTATGTAACTTATAAGGGAAAGGCAGTGGCTTGTGGCAAGTTTTCCCCTGGCAACAAAAGTTGCATCTACACCACTCTACAGATATCGTACTACTGACACATTAGGATATCTTCCTGTCTGGAATTGATTTGAATCTCTACTCACCCTTGATAAAATTTCACCCCTAATCTATTGTATTATTTGTTGGTTAGATTCATTACTGATGAGAGAAGGGGAAAAACAGACAAGTCTGAGGCTTGTTGAAACAAAGTAGACCTTATATTTAGGTGACTGGCACTGCTCTTTTTCTGTGCTAGAATACATGTTTTAGGAAGATATTATATTACAATTTCCTCCCTCTGTCACCTTAAGTTTCATGGGAACCATGTTGAAAAGCTGTATGAATATGATATAGTTTATAGTAACTACACAGATTCTGTGATTTTAGAAACTTGATTGATAGTTATATTATTGATTATTATTATTATTATTTGCTCTTTAAATTCGGTAAAAAAGTGCTTTAGAAAATAGTACTGTATGCTTATTAAATCTTATTTCATACATTAAATTTAACCTTGAATTTTTACTGGTCTTTCTTATTTGCAGAACGTTTCGATCCTGATGACGATTTGAGTTATGTGTGGACAGTTTATAATCCTGAGCTAGCGTTTATTAGAATTGTTGTTCAATATGAAGATATGTTTGGTGATCCAAAATTTCTAGCGCAGGCTACTTATCCCATAACCTGTTTGAGACCAGGTATTTACTTTATACATGGAGAATGCTACTTTCATTTCAATTTATACGTGCAATATGAATGTCATCCATACATATAATTCATTACATCTTCATTAGATATAATTTTCCTTTTAATTTTCTGCTTAAATTTGCATGTTATAGAGTTTTTTAGTTGGCAGTATTAATGTTTATTTTTCTCTTTTTGTATAATACAAAGATATTTTAATGGTATCATTACTATAGACATTTCTGATTTTAAAAACTTAAAATAAAAATAAGATTGTTTTGATGAAATGAAAGTTTAATAAATTGTTTTACAATTTTTTTGCACAAAATGTCCTTTCATTTATGCTTGTGAGTAGTGATAAATGAGAAATTCTAAAAAAATATGGTTATTTTTAAGAAATATGGTGAGAATATTAAGACTGTTTGTCAAGAAATTCAACGTCAGCTTATTTAATAGTGTTATTAGAATTGCAGTTCAACATTTGAATCCTTGCCTGTAATGTTTCCTACATACTCAGAAACATGACAGAAACATGTGATTGGACTGAATTAATAACTGAGATTTAAAAAAAAATAAGCCTGATTCTAACAATTCAGAAAACCTCCTTTATTTGTTTAAATGGTTTTAAATGCCTTAAATCTAAAAATATGCTGTCTACAATCAAGATAAGTCATCTGGAAACTTTTAAGAGTTGCTGGAACTTCCAAGAGTTTAATTTTCATCATCACTAATTCTTTGCAGTATTATTTGAACAAAAAGTTTTTTCTTTTATTTAAAACGTGATTTTCACCGTCAGGCAACCTGGCACACTTTGCAACATGTACTTACAGCCTTCTTGGTATTTTTGGTTTCTACATGAATTAAAAGACTAACTTTCACTGCAGTTCATATCACTACAAATTCTCAATAAAAATTCAACTAAATCTCATTCCAAATTCAATTCAAAATTTAAATTTAAAATAAACTTCACTGTCCTCTTACCCTCTCCCTTCATTTCAAAACTCCTTCAGCAATTCATAAACTTACCTGGCTCCGAAATCTTGTTTCAAATACACATGCAAGAAGAAGACCGAAGATTCTTTTGGAATTCATTCACACATATGAGCAGCTGCTTGGATTATTCGAAAACCATTCAACATAGAATCGAAGTTCATAAATCTTATGGGGCTTGCATCTACCAGATGCTGGGTACTTTGGCCAAATAAGGCTAAAAACCTTTCAGACACATACGTTTATTGACAATGGACGACGCAAACACAGAGATACACATAAAAACGTACGGAAACGCCGAGATCTCAAGTTGTTCTGATTACATCAGCTCGCAGGCTCAATATATCAGTCAGCTCGCAGGCTGACGTCACAACATCGCCGCCTGGTGGCGGTTACATTTCGCTTCACTTGACAACTTAGATACTGAAACCTGATTTTGCCATCATCACCCTAATTTAACCTCTAAAATTACATTGACCATCTATGGATGGCGTTCCTTTTGTCCTTGATCCCGTTTCGTCATAAATTATTTACCAAGGATTCTGTAAAAGTGTTTTTTATTTGGGACTCTTCAGCCAGTCTTTGCTATTCTTAACTTATCTACTGTCCATACAAATATGTTTAACCATTCTACTGCTACCGCCTCAGAAAGTATCTTTTAATAAGTTTTTTAATTATGTTTTTAATAATATGTATTTATATCTTTATAAGAGTATGCATTTGTTGTTTTAAATGTTATTCCTTGAACCCTGTTCGTCTGTTTGTAGAAGATTGCGTGTTTAAGTAATTTACCATCCCTTTTTTCTTATTGTCTGTTATAATTCTGATATTTGTTCTTTCATTTTTGCATCTCACCCTATTCTAGAGAACATATTCAACCAGTACGCGTTGCTTTTGTATTTGTATATATTTGTATTGTATAGCAACGGATTCGGAAACCCTCCGAGCTTCTGCACATGCGCCGGTCGGAGTTATTTTCATCAAAATAGGGGGAAAGTGAAGAATGGAAGGGTGATGTTTACATTTTACTGAGCGTGATCTAACAAAGAACTCCGGAAATGCGCTCATATGACTTATTGCCTGACACCCCTTTCCGGTGTAAAATCGTCCAAAAGAGGTAGTATCGGAATCCGTTGCTGAACAGTATATTTGGATTTTTTTTCTTTTTTAGTACCTGTGCTAGTTAACACTTCGTAGCAAGATTCATACTGATAGCTTAAAGTTCTTCTATTCCCCTCCTTGAATGGCGCAGTTTATCAGGAGAATGAAAAAACGTTGTGCATTGCTAGTTCAGCAACAATCTTGCTGTTGCTTTTTCCAGAATTAGAATGCCTTTAAAAACATTCTTAATCTTTAAAAAACATAAATCTTTTTTCCATTAGTTTTTAAATATTTCTTCTCTTTTTTTCCCTCATAGTTTTTTTCATTTTAAAGAACCCCTAGGCCCCCCCCCCCATTCCCACTCACATCCATTCCAAACTGATCTGGAACAATCTCCGCTCTAGGAACAGGGATGTGACGTGGGGTAGTAGTAGTAGTAGATACTTGTCTCAGTATTGTGTGTCAGGCAACTATTTGCCTGCATCTTATAGATGTGGGAGTCAGGGATGGCCGACTGAAGACAACTTCTTTAAATGAAAAGATTTAATGATGATTTAGAATTACCGTTAGATGACTTATAAAATGAAATGATTAATTATGTACAGATGATTAACACAAAGTCATTATAGTTGCCGAGTCACATACATTCCCTTCGTCACAATCGTCTTCTTGGAGCAAGCGTCATTTTTCTGCATCCCGTCTTGGTGTCAGAGCGTCAACTACTGAGTTCTGTTTAGATCCGCTAGAGGCGCCACGCAATTGGCGGGAATGACGGGAGCTGCCGTCAGTCTGGCACCACATATATATCAAATTATTACCCTTTAAGACCGGACGTATTTTGGAACCAATGGATGGAACGCTGACTACAATTCAAAAATGGACAATATCTGCCATCCAATGAGAAAAATAGATCTATAGAGATTATGGAAACAAATAAAAATAATTTTTTCCTGATTCTACTGCATATAACTAACCAGGAACAGAAATATAAGCTAAAGTTTAACCCTCAAGATCGCACGGGTTCGGTCTTAAAGGGATTAGTCGCAAATGTGATATTTATTTGCTGGAAATTCCTGGCGCTGAAAACTGTAGCATCCGATCAAGTCGAAAAATTGTTTCCAATTTTTCTATTTAGATGTAGATAATTGATTTAAACATGGCTTAACCGGTTACAGGCCAATGTTCAAAATTGGGAACATCGAATTGAAAATTCATTTAAAAATAAGATATCGTTCATATTGTTTTGAAAAAATTGCTGATAATAAATAAAAGTAAGCTTGATTAGGCGTAGTAGTAGTAGTAGGAAAAAAGTAAGAGAAATTTTTAAGAACCCTCAAGACCATCAAGTTCAGAGTATAATTTCCTAGTATTACTAGTTTTTGCAAATTTCTTAAGAAACTCTTCGAATATATGGAGGGTTCATAGTTAAAGTGGACCAAGTCCAAGTTTAGCTCATTTTGCACGAACACTGCTATGGTAGTGTGGAAATGTTTTACTTAACGAACGGATATAACGAACTCTCGGTTATAGCGAACCTTTTACACGGTCCCAACTGAAGCCCTATGTTAATAATGTATTTTCATACGTTTACAACAAACAGCAAACGCTAGAGACTCGGTTACAGCGAACTGAAAATTTCTAAACTTCAAGCTTTTACTTGCCCAAAGGGACATTCTTTACTAATTGCGCTCAAGTCAACCATCTTCTACAAGAGTTACCCCTTTTGCATGAAATACTCTGGTCCAGAGACCACATTCCTCGCCTATTGTACCTTTGTTATAGTCGCTGCTAACCCCATAAGCGGGACAAAGGAACAATAGGCAAGGCTCTTTACAGTTTCTATCTCCCCTCCCTCCGGGTGGACACCTGGCCTGGTGTCAACCAGTGAAGGGGGGACTTTTTGGTCAGCTGGGGAAGTGAGTGAGGAAGATATCGTGGCATTAGTAAATGAAAAAACAACTCTATTGGAGATTCGTCTTCAGATATGGAGGAAGATCAAGACGAACCAGGGCCTTCAATTGCACATGCAAAAGAATCTACAAACGTTTTGAACAATTTTTTGCCACATAAAACATCTACGAACATGTTGTGGACCTGTTTAAAATAGTGGATAAACAAATTGACGAGTTGTATATAAAATCGAAAACTTTTCAACCAAAAATAACATCTTTTTTCAATATAATGGGTTTAGCAAATAAGTGAAAAAAGATAAATGTTTAGTTTGTTTATTATTGAGTATATTATTTAATACTTTATTTGTCCCTAATTACTAATGAAAATATTATGTTATTAAAAAGTTTATTATAGAAGTAGTATCTTAACATGTTGGGACATTTTTTTTTTGCAAATTCGGATACAGAGAACCTCGGTTAAAACGAACTTCTGAGTCGGTCCGTTGAGGATTCGTTATAACGGGGTTTGACTGTATAAATGCACTCTTATTTTAAATGCAGCTGACCAATTTTGAGAGCTGTTTTCTCAGAAATGAATCTCTTTAAGTCTGAACCCTCTATGTGCTAATGCTACAAGTATGTAAGTAATTCAAGATGCAATTTATTATGTCAGTTTTCGAAAGGATCTCCGGTATTTTTAAGATCTTTGATTAATCTTTAAAATTTTTGAATTTCTAACTTCATTGATTAGTATGCTTATAGGCTATAGATCCATTCCCTTAAAGAATGAATTCAGTGAAGAATTGGAGCTTTCTTGCTTGCTTGTACATATTGACATTCAAAAACATTCACAGGTAAGATCTCGTTTTGTATTGTAACATTTATAAGCATTTGTATTTACCTAATATGAATTCTGTGTAATACAGAGAATTGAAATTCTTCAAATTTTTAATTCTGGGTTAAGATAATTAATCGTTGTTTGTACTAAATAACGTTGATTTTTTTTCATGTAAATAGGGAACTATCATACAGGTACTGAATAGTCTAGATCTTATTTGAATTCCTTTTTATTCACATTTTTGTCCATAGCTGTGTTTAGTCAGTAGTTTAGCTGTTATTTTCTACTAGAAAATCACCCATCATGGTATGACGGGTGCAAATTACCTCTTCATTCGAGAGATTTCCCGTCAGGTATGACGTGTTTTAATATATAGATATGCGTGAGAAATGTTTAACATTGATTGCAAACAAATAAAATAAACATATGTTTTAGGACAGGAAATATTTTTTAATTTACATATTTCTTTATTCAAAAAACCTCTTGGTAAACAACATTCCAAATTTCCATACAACGATGTGAAGGATTTTTCGTTGTTTAACTATTTTATTATAATTCAATAACCATAAAATTCTCAGCTTGTCAAACGTAAGTCAAAAGTTAAAATTTCAAAGGAATTCTTTTTCGACATTCTAATCAAAACAAAACACTTCTCTGCTTGTCAAACGATGCTAAAAAATATTATCAAATTATATCATCACGCTTGCAATAAATAATCAGATGCATCGTGGCGTTCACACTGTATCAAGCGCATGATGTACCACTGACGTAGTTTACTACTTTCTATTAAAAAACGAAAATTAATTTGAAATATAGGATTAATATAATTTAAAATTTCTCAGGAACTATTGATCATAGCGGGATAAATTTTATATCAATCGATAGCAAATTTTATTTCACTGTTTTAGAGCTATTAAATTTGAAATTAGAACGGCAATTACTCTTTTAAATTTAAAATTACTGAAATTTAGGTTCTCTAACAATGAAATAATGCTGTTTAACGTCTCGCAGTGCAATGGTGAGAGTTTTATTGATGGTGACGTCAGAACGTTACCGAGAGACAGATCTGGGCTATTATATTAATAATTTTGAAAATATCATTTCAGCTATACAATATTCATTATACCATTGAAAATGCCAGTCATTGGATTAAATTATTGTGGTCGGAATTCGAACCACGGACAAATAGATTTACAGTCCAGTGCTCTACCAACCGAGTTAAGGCGACCGCTGGCCATGTTGCTTTGTGCAGAAATATTGATAGCAAAGTAGTTTGGCTTGAATCTACAAACCTTTTACTTGCCTAACTATTATCTTATTTTATGGTTTTCCCCCTTCATTTATTTATAATCAAAATAATTTTCAATTTGCTAGAGATATGAAATTACTTCTTCATTTTTAAAATCAAGTTTTCTAAGATAATAAAAACGGAAGAAATATTAATTTTCTATAATTTTTTAAAAGTGAGAATAATCAAGTATTATTTTACTTTCCCTCCCTATCTTTTATCTTTTTTTCCAAAACTGGTTAAATTTTAAACTTTTGAATTTAAAAGCTTTGCATCATGTAATTTAGCTTCCAACTTTCGATCAGAATATGAATTTGTGTTGCTATAACAGCTTTACCATATGTTTTTGGAAAATCATTATTTATCTATTATAATTATTTTATGATAAATTACTTTTTGCTGGATAAAAGAATTCCTCGTAAATTTTATTGTATTGAATCCCTCCCACAGTAAATCCTTGCTGAATGTGGACATTACATCCTTAATACATTGCACGCACTGCAAAATCGAATACCGCAAGGTTAACACTTTATGGAAAAAAATTTGTCAGGTATAATTCAACTCAAGAAAGTATGCATAATATAAACAAACCTAAGTAGTGTTATAATTAAAAGGGAAAAATAAAACGAATGTAATTGAAGGGATTTTTGTTACTGCTTAGGTACATGATACAATTATTTAAAAAAAAAAGCTGGCGATTTTTGTTTGGGACAATAACTGATGCGTCTTTAAAAGATTCGCAGTTGGGAATGCGGAGTTTTTCAGTATATCTCTCATAAAGTGTCCTCCTCTTTCTTCATTCGGGTCGATCTCCACCGCCAAATCATACAGTTCCTATTATTCATTTAATTTCTTGGTAATCTAAGGACACTTTTTCTTCTTCTTCACTATCGCTTTCATTGTTAGCTGATGTTACAAGATCATCCAATTTGTCATCAGACATGACACATTTCCGCGTAAACGCGGATATCAGCGTTTTCAGCGTCGAATTTTATCATATTTAATTTTCCTTTATATAATGATTCTACAATATTTTTAATATCTCAAGCACTTGTTGTAAAAATTTATTTATTGTATGGTTCAATTTATCATACTTATTTTACTTCGCGGGGTTTATGTTTGGCACGATTCATTATTTATGAAGTTCAGCTTTTTTGTTCCAAACCTGTGTCGTGTCTGCATCATTCTCGATTAATTCTATGGCTTTTCCTTCTTCCATATCTGAAAATCCTTCACCAACGGTTGTCTTTGTAATTGGCATGATGTCATTGGCTTATTTTCAATTGATAGACATCCTTTAAAATTGTTGAAACTTCTGTGTACCGTGCGTGAATAAGTTTTCAGCGTTGGACAAATCAGATGGAAGAAATTAATCACTCGTATGTGCAAGGTCGTGTTCTGCAAGTCCATGTTCGGAAAGTATTTAGTGTAAATCAGTAGTTTGTTTCCAATGCTGTCAAATTTTTCTTTTCTTTTTATACCTTTAGGAAGTCATCAATCCTAATTCTAATCCGCCTTGGGGATCCTTAACAAACAGCCCACAACGAGTTGAAGATGATATAGATTTCCTGTCCATTCCGTCCAGTTACAAGCTATTTCGTAAAGAAGACCAAGAGAGGTTTGATTATTTATTATTCTTTTGCTCTACTTTCTGAATTTTTAGTCTTAACATATGAGTCGTGTAGCTGCAAAACTCGCCATCTCCAAAACAGATAATTCTTCAGAAAAATCAATTTTCTGTCAAATCTAATCAAAATGAGGTTTAAAAAATACTGCATGACATTCTATGCATTTAGGCAGTATGATACAGTATGCAATTTATGGTAATGAGGCATGAAGAAGGAAGGGGGGGGGGGTATGTAAGGTTCGTTTTGGAGATGGCCAGAGTTTTGCAGCTCATTTTGGATAAGGACAGTTTTGAAACAATCTGAAATCTAAATAAATGCACCAAATTGTATAGAAAATAGGAGACATAATAATTTTCTCAAAAATATTATTGGAATAAGGAGGTATCCCATAAAAAGTAGATTCAATCATAAAAAAATAGATTGCCATGGACACATCTTCTCAGCGTTCTCACTATAATAATATTAGTTATATAGTAAATCCTATTATTTCTCACTTGAGTCTTATTCGACAGTAGCGAAATTCCATGTTCTTGCACATATTTATGAAATAGATCACAGTGTTCTTTTTTGCTCAAATGCCGCTGATCTTCGGTCTCCCCTCCAATGGACATTTCCGTGGTCTTTACGCCCCCCTCCATCTTACAGTCGTCTTCCACATCCACTTTTATACGTAAATAAATGAATTTTTATGAATAGAACCTACTGTTGCTGCTTTGAAACCACTCGCTTCCACCCAAACAGATTTTTTACAATACCGTATCTGATGAGGATAACCTCAACATTTTTCTCCATCTTGTTCAAAAGTGCAATAATTCAGAAAAACCAAACACGAACTTATCGCAGTGTCCACATTAACAGCTGTAGGCCTGCATTTGGCAATGTTTAACGAAACTACCTCTACGCTACCCGACGGATTTGTAGATGGCCGGTTTTGACTCCGTATCCATTAGTGCAGATGGCCAGTTCTGCAGCACACCCTGATTTTCGGGCTCATTTTCAGCATGGATTGGACCAGGTTTTAAACATTTTCGGGTTGCCAAGTGGTAGAAGAGATCCTACCCTATTAGCACAAAATGTTCTACTATATTCATACGATATCTTTATGTTGTGGTAGGGTATTCAGAATATTGTAGCAACATCATGGAGATATCGTAAAATATCTTGTGCTAATAGGGTATAGACTTAAAATCTTTGAAAAAACGCATTTGTGAAAGAAATGGAGATGGCCACTTTTGCAACTACCAACATGCATTAAGAAATGTCAGTTTTGTTCTCCTGTTGTGGAACATAGAGGGTGACCACTGCCCCACATCCTTCCATACACCACAAGTCCTTCTACCCCACATTAACTTGAGAACTGCGACAACTATTGTCACAAGTTTGAAGTCTATGTATAGTGAAGTGAACATGCGCTACACAGTGAGATCAGTTACAGCACCACCTGGCGGCAAACAACGGAGTTAACGTTCCTATCTCGAAAACATTACAAGATACGGGAAGAAGTGCTGTGAAGTTGTGCATATATAACAAAAAGGATCGTATAGTGGTATTTAAGTTGAAACAGATTACTTTATTTCCTCCCTTTTTTTGACAAACTATAAAATTTATTAATTCTAATTGCATATTAGACTTAAAACTATCAGATTATTTACTTCACAATAACTCCAAGGTCAACATATATATGTGTATATATATATATATATATATATATATATATTTATCTTACCAGGCCAGTTCCTTACTCAATTTGCTCTAGGCTAAATAAATGCACACAGACTAAATGAGCTATAATAATTTATGTTTATTAACATGCCTAGATTAATACTTTCAATGGAAATTATAGTCGATCGACTTCTTTACTCACAAATCTAATTGATTAAACACGTTTGATTTACTTAGACATAACAAACACAGTTACATAAGAAAAAAAGTATGTTCATGACATGATACGGCTACATGTGATAAACCTAAAAACTGATTCACTAGATTTAGTTCTTTTGCCTTACAGCAGCCAGAGTTCCACTTATTATTTCTTCACGCGTCTTAATAATCTTGTAAAAGAGACATGCTTCAGCCAGAGGTCGGCTTACTTTTTCATCCTTTCAAAATTGACACAAAAAATTCAAATCTACACTTCGCTGTCTTTTAAAACCTTCTAATGTTCATTTGTAACAAGGAGAAATAATAGAAAAATTCAGAAAATGTACTTATCACTGAGGCTCTGCAGCAGCCTCTAAGGTAGCACCTTCTGGCAGGGGAAATCATCTCATCGACACCTGGAATGCAACGGATCCGCTATCGCAGCGTCATCTTCCGACAAAAAAAAATCATCTTCGCAGGCGACCTTCAACTCCCGACCTCTCCAAGAGACCCCTTTTACCTCCTTCGGTGATGTCCAACCCCCGAAAAAAGAAAAATCACTCCGTCTGTCCTTCCACTCCAACCAAAAGGCCCGCTTTCCTACGTCACAGGCAGCTACGTCACTTCCCTCTCGAACGTTCTCCAAAGTTCAAGACCAGATATTTCGTCACCTCACAGCAAAATTTCGTCATCCACTCGTATTTTCACTGCCGCGTGACTCAGCATTTTTTTTGACCAGGGCCATGCTTCGCGGAGAAACGAAGATCCACTGGAGCAGGGGAAAGGGAAAAGGAACACATTTCATCTCCCCTGCTTTTTCATCTTTTGGCATAAACAAATTCTCATTTCACACACCCAGGAATTTAAGACAATTTAGTCACTATTTAAATAAAGCATAAAATGACAAAAATAGTATTATATAAAAAAATCTTTTAAGCGGTAAGATATTCAAATGTTAGATAAAAGAACAGACTTTGAGTGTTTTGATTAAACGCATTTAGAAGAAGGAAAAATAATTGAAGTTAAAAATTAAAAATTTGGTTGTTAATTTAATTTAAATGTTGTGGGACAACACAACAGAAGTCAACTACACAATTGTAGAGCGTCTTCGATTTAGTACGAAAAGGCACCTTGAGCGCACTAATGCTAAGAACAAAACGTGTAAAACGCGCATTTCTTTGGTCGCGATTTTCCAAACCTGTGATGTAACAACTCGCGACAACAGGAGAAAAGATAATCTTTTGAACAATAAACGTCGACTCGATGGCGTAGTCGTTAGCGCAGGCATTTGGAATACCGAAAATAAAAGTATCTGCTGATAACTAATTGTTCTATTTTCTTTCTAAAGTTTTTCTGACGTAAGAATGTTGGAAATCGCGACCAAACAAATGCGCATTTTACACGTTTTGTTCTTAACATTATTGAGCTCAAGGTGCCTTTTCATACTAAATAGAAGACGGTCTACAATTTTGTAATTGACTTTTTTCCGGTATCTTGTACCGTTTTCGAGATAGGAACGCTAACTCCGTTGTTTGCCGCCGGGTGGCGCTGTAACCGATCTCACCGTGTAGCGCATGATCACTTTACTATACCTAGACACCAAGCATATGGCAATAGTTGTCGCCGTTCTCAAGTTAATGTGGGGTAGAAGGACTTTAGTGGACACCCTGTATATCCAGTAGACATCAGACCAGACGCCTGACTGATTAACGAAAGTGCCAGGTTAGTAGAGGTTCATTGAAAGAAAAACGTATTTCGATAGCAAAACCTATGTTTATTGCACAAAATATAAAATATTATACTGAAAATTGTAGTGTATATATATATATATATATATTTTAAACCATTAAAACTCAAATAACATTTTCATCATATACACCTATTAAACCCTCATTCAAAATTAAATATAATATACAACATAACCTAATCTTATTCACACAATGAAATACAGAAAGCTAATAAGATTAAAAACTATTACTATGAAAAAGCCAATCCAGATATGGAATTCCAATATATATATATATAGACTGGCATACAAAAGTTAAGGAACATTTCGTAAAATGCGAGAAATTTGCAATTAATACGAAAACTATGCTTCAAAATCAGTTCTGGAGAATCGTGTGACATTCAATAGAGTATCATATACATATTACTGTGAAGATTCGGTCACGAGGGCAATTAGGGGGACCACCAGAAAGGGATGAAGGCGAAAATGGAGTTTCACCCATCCTGTTTCACAGAAAGCTGATAACGAGACGTAACTTTTATCAATGGTTATGGTTTAATGTGCATAATATTCACATGCATTTTCGTAAGCAGAGCACAAATATTTGAGAAGATATAAATGTTTCTTTAAAAAATCCCAAATTTGTCCGCATGTGTTTTGCTTATAACACACAGAGTTTTAATTCAAATTATTTGAAATTTGCAGAACACTTGACAATATGTTACAGGAGTATTGTATTAAACTTTGAAGTAAATACATTGAATATTACAGGAAATATGAGTGTTTGTACTAAATAATTTGTTACTGCGCATGTGCGAGAAGCAGCGGAATTTTTGTTTCATAACTTCAAAGCCAGAGCAACTTTAAAAAAAATTCCAGTTGAATCCCATTAAAATTCAGAAAGCTGTCAGCATTTCAGTGTGGTGAATTTCACTTTCTCTTTAAGAGAAGCTAAATGATGAGGGTTCTTGTACAAATTGATATTTTTTTTAATTTGAATCTTCGAACAGTACCATTGAATTTTAGTGAAATTGAATATACTGAATACCATGAACACTTATAAATTAAATACATTATTTAAATTGAATTTTCTCAAATACCATTCGAAGATTAAAGTTTAAAACATATCACCTTGTGCAGGAACCCTCATCATTGAACCTTTATCATTTAAAATTACTTAGCGCTACATTAGTTAGAGGAATTATAACTTACATTACTCATCACTCAAATATAAAAGATAAAACAATTGCCATTTAAATTACCTTCTTAACTGCCATATCATTTGCCACCGCTGTAGCTACCAGGGGAGAGACCCCGGAGCGACGTTAAATTGCCAGACTTGTGTTATATTTCTATTCTCGGAGCGATCTGCCTCAATATTGAACATTACATAGCGTTTCAACACTACAGAACTCCTACGCGAGTCACGTGGTCTGTGATCGTTATCTTTCTGCTGACTTAGCCTTTCTGCTGAGTCACGTGGTCTGTGAGGCAATAGCGCGTGATCGTTATCTTTCGATATCTGTCTGCTGACTTGGCACTTATTCAAATTAAGCTCGTTCGGCAGAGTGGAAAAAAATTTATTACGAATGAATTAAACTTAAGCGATTAAATTTAGGAAAAGAAGCTATGCTGTGAAAGTACAATTCCCACATATATAATAAATACAACAGAATCTCAGCCTATTGTTCACATCGCGCCGATGTCCCTAACATTTGCACGCAGTGACTTGTTTTCCCTTGAACGCTCTCCACTCGCCCTGCTGTAAACGCTGGATTACTAGAGGGGCTGCATTGCTGCAGTTCCATAGTACTGAGGGTCTACTGTATTACAATAATATGTGTGAAAGTTCATTTAGGTTTTTATTTTCTTTGTAACCCCTCCTCTCCCAAAAATTCTTTTAGATGCCATGCACCAAGTTTTAAGAAGATGATGATGTATATTTGTTTTGCTTTATTATTAAAAAAAATTACTTTTTCTTTTTCAGCCAAGAAATGCCTCACAGATGTTTACAAAGTAAACCAGATTGAATTCTTATAAATATTTTATACTGGTGGTAATATTTGACTGTTAAAGTCCTAACTGCATTTCGAAGTCGTATGTTTGTCTTTGCAGATGTAAGTGTGAAGATGCAGTGTATATGGCCATTGTGATTAATCGGTTATTATTGATAATAATCGCGTAAAAAATCTGGTGGATGATAACCGAGCTATCATATTGATCATAATATATATAATTAACATTTTCTACTTAAATAAATATATAAATATTGTCAGTCTTTTGTAAGAAGATGTTCTTTGAGAACATAAATATTTGTACATTCCACCTATGTACTAAGTTTTGTAATTTCTTATGTTCTGTTGATATCTTTGTGCCTTTTTATGTGTTTACTTTTTGAAATATTTGAAGACAGTGAAAATCAAATTGTTCAGTAATAAGATTTCTCAATATATGTTGTTAATTCAAATCCTAACACAGGGAACTTATAGCTGAATTGTCATCTTCCTATATTATGATTGGAAATTACGTTTAAAAATTAGCTCCAAGGCTGAAAATGGTTGACAAAAATAACATCCAGAAATTTTCTGTGAGTTCATGAAAATTTTACATCTTGTTTTATCCAATTAATTAATTTTTATAACTTGATAGATAACCTGTTGTACTTTTAGAAAATAAATTTAAAATTTGAATTGTTTCCTGTGTTATGTATGCTTTATAGAAACTGAAAGTAATATTTCAGTTTTAGAATAGGATATTTTAAAAATTAGTCTTTTTATTCCTTCCATCATAAGAAAAAAAAAAAGAAATTAACTATTTTGTAATTATTCAAGTTTTTCTGCCCGTAAAAGATTTAAAAGTAGAAATGTATTTTTGAAAAGTTTTTGTAAGCAAAATTAAAATTTTATTTCCTAAAGAAAAAAAGACTTCTCAGGGTGTTTTTTGCATGAAGAGAAATTCTTTCTTAAATATGTTGTGTCGGTAGTTTATAATTATTAAAATTTACTTAAATTAAAGCAATTAAACTTCACAAGTTAAAAGTTAAAGTTTTAACTTAAACAAATCGTATAGTGACTAGTAACTGAAATATACTAGAATTTTACTTTCTTATAAATTTGCAAATCAAGGCATATAACATCATATTAATAACACAGATCCATTCCAGACTCTCTTAAAATACCAATTGAGAAGCTAGCTAATGCCATGAATGATCCAGGACACAAAATAAGGTATACTAAGCATTTTTATTACACTTCTTGATTATAACAAATTACACAACTATACTTCTTGACTATAAGTAATTATTACAAGCTTAAACTTGGCATATAATTGCATATATCTTAATAAAACACAAGCGCATGGCCATATAGTTCTGAGTTAAATTTACCAGACAAGAAATTTTTACGTTAACCTGATTATCATAAGGAAGCTCCTAATCCTAGGTGATCACCTAAATATTTAAAACTAGTTTCAAAACCTTAAACTTAAAGTTTTCAATTAAGACCATTTACAATCTAATATTTTCTAATTTTTACAACATCAAGCTTATCGACATTGAGCAATACAGAAATACAACATATTTAAACAAACACATATTGTCTCGATCCAAGATTTATCATTTACTCAATTTGGGTGGGTTATTAATTTTGTGAAAACATCTCTTAATAAACGTTCAAAGCACTCTAAACCCACAACCTAAGTCTGATTCACTGCCTAACATTCTATCATCAGGAATTATTTTTAACTAGTTGACCATATGGGTGACAAAAGGAAAAGTTTATATTAGAAGGACTTATCTGAAATACCGCCACTGGAAGCGTCCCCCTGGGACATGTGAACAGATGTGGATTCGCCAACTTGGGATGATTCGGCGACACGGAATTCCTGATCGCAGTACTGCCTCCAGAACCTTGACTCTCTTGTAGGATCCACCGCTAAACACTGCGCCTGGAACGTCGTGATTTCAGCTAACACTTGGGGCTGGGCGATTCCTCCCTTCAGGACCTATCGACCTTTTCTTTCACCGCCTCGGACCCACTCAGGCAAGCGTGAAGGCTCCATTATTCCCGTAACCTGCTGACCGTCTTGAAGACTTAGTCGATTCTTTCTCGCGTCATCGGCAAGCTATTCCAATCGTTCCAGCAAGGGCTCCTCGTTGCTAAAAAAAACTCTTCTTCCGTCTCGCCTTTTTCCTCTTTTCCCTCTTTCTTTTTATTTTTTTGTGTCTCTGTGTCACCGGCAAGCCATTCCAATCGTTCCAGCAAGGCTCCTCGTTGCTACAACTCAAACCTCTCCCGTCTCGCCTCTTCTTTTTTCCTCTTCTTACCTTTTTTCTTTCTTTTTTTTCAACTTTCTCGCCTTATATTTCCAAGTTCTCTTTCCAGCCAAGAAATTCACGCCTTCAAAATCATCCCTCATTGGATAGGTTCGAGAAATGCACGCCCCTACTTATCTTCCATTGGGCCGTCAGCTACAATTTTTATACTCCCACTTCGTTAAGCTAACCCCTAGGTAATTATCTGTATGTCACCAGAGGAATAAAGAAACGTAAAGTTAATGACACTGCAGCAGTTCCAGATGGGTCAAGGCGTCACCACCCGCAGGGTAGCATAACCTTGATTACAAAAGTCTGTCCATCTGTTGTCCCAACACGAAGAAAGGTCCATTTGTGCGGAACCGATGTATGTGTCTACCTCTTTTAAGGAGGAAATCCATCACCAACTGTTGCCATTGTCGCAGCCCCCTTTGAACCGTCCGTTTTTAAAGAATACTCTGTCTTCTCTTTCTTCTCTTGCTACAAAGGAAGTCATCACACCTCTACAGCTGTTGCAGCCTTTCACATAGCAAACAAAATATCCCACATAGAAATTTCACTCATATGAATGGGGAGGGGGGGGGGGG
>BGPR01002371.1:16391-38522 GCA_013235015.1 Araneus ventricosus | reverse complement strand
GCAAAAAAAGTATTTCATTACTCCGTTCAGCAACCCAACTAGAATTTAGCTAATTTAAACAACAGATTTTTCTGTTGCTAAGAAAAATCACAACAAATATTCAGACGTTTTTGAAATTTTCAGTAAATATTAGACCTTCTCAAATTAACAGTATCTTCAAATATTTATTAATTTTTAAAATTTTTTTGTATATTGATTGTAAATGAATCATCAGACTGCTTGCTTTTAGTCCGTGTTCACAAAAACAGTATTTTGATATGCCGTGAAGATAAAGCAAAGCGTAGGTAAATTTTGTTGCATTGGAATTTGTGTGAGTGAAAGAACCAAAATATAAATAGTTATAAAACTTTTCTTAGTAAAAAAGTATCAGTTGAGATTGGTTTACGATTCTTGAAATAAAAACTTTGAAAATGCATTCATATCTAATTGCGAAGTTTGCATGATCATATTGGATATTAGAATTGAAAAAAATTAAGGAATAGAAAGTAAACCTAATACTTTGGAAGACTATTGAACTTCGGCATTTTTAAAATTTGGCGAACATTATATGTTTTAAAAATGGTTTTATGGACAATTTGTGATGAGTTGTCCATAATGACTTTTCAGTGTTAAGTTTAGTGTACAATTTACTGTTGTTCTATTTGTCTAATAGTTGCAGATGTTAGTTTAACAACTATACACGCAGAAATTTTTGTGTCAATAACAATATAGTTTAACATTTGTTTGCTTAAGTTGAAAATAAAACTGCCGACCATTTTTTGCTTTTAAAGGTATAGACAGATGTATAGGATAAGCTTAATAAAAACAGATGGCGAAATTTTTCTGGCAAATTAATTTTTTCTTTTTATTCTTTAAGAGAAACTGACCTGTATGTGTACATCTAATTAAAACGATGATCAAGTTATTATGGGAATAGCAAAATTTGTTAAATGAAACAGAGATTAATACAATGTATTTATATTGTTGATGATTACAGTTTTACATGAAGAACATATAAATTATGAAGTTTCTTTTTTTTCCTGCTTAAAAAAATAGAGCTATTTTTTCAACTTTGTCTGCATCTAAATGAAACTCTAATTTTTATTTACATTTAGTTTATTATGTTTTGTCTTTTGCAAGATACTTTTTTTGTGTGTTGATGTTTATTTTCTTAACCATTAATGTGTTTATATTCTTTTAAGGTTCCTTGTGATATACATATGCTTTTCATTTGTAATTCACATATTGTTATATAAAGTGTTTCAGTGATTTCATATGAATATATTGTTCATTCCTTATGTTAGAAATGTTATTTTGTAATAATTATACTGCATGATTATGACTCTGTATTTATCGTTTCTTCATAAAACTGATTAAAATTAAAAATTTTGAACAGATTATAGATGATGATGTAACAAATGTAAAAATGGTTTTTTGTAGAATATTTATTTATTTGTCGTAAAAACTATTTCTTTTAACTGATAAGAATTAAATTTTACGATACATAAATAAAATTATTGTAATCTTTTTTGTATATATTTGTGCAAAAAACCGATATACTATACTATAAATAAATATTTTCCTTTAAAAAAAGGCTTACATTTTTTTAAAAAAAGTTTCATATTAGTTTTTATTATCAAGGATAATTTAGATAAAAGCTGTACTTTCATTGGAGTAATGCTAATTGCATGAACATCATTTATGAATTCATAAACGATATAGAAAAAATATTTTAGCCGTACTAACTGAATGAAATAATATTTTTCAAAAGTCATTAAATTAGAAAAAGAAAAAAAAATAATTATACTATACAAGAATTAACTTCAGCCTTTAAAATCTATTTCTGGATCTATAAATTAACTGCTGAAAGATATGCTATAGAAATATGGGGAAAATTGTTCTGGAAGAAAATGCTATGGAAAACAACCGAATAAATCAGTAGAATAAAATTTGATTTGACTTATTTGTGTATAAAAGCTTGAATAACACACATAAATATAATTGGTATTCTTTTTTATACAAAGGAACAGCTGAGTTTTAATGCTGTCTTTTTTTCATTGATTTGCAAAAATGTTTAATTTTTGTAATAAAGGAGTTACATTTTTGTTGTTAAAAGTCCAATAGCCCCTTCACAGTTAAACAGCCAGGAAAGCCAGTATTCTGGGCGATCAGTACTCGGGGTCACTGGCTTCCTTGTCTATGTAGGCTGGAACTGACAGCTTCGGGTCTTTTGACCAGTAGTATGTGGGTGGACCGCTGGAGCTGCAGCCGCCTGCCTGGTCCAGTGGTTGGTCGCCGTCCACGTAGTACATCATGTAGAACATGCACATTTCATCGTAGTTGGTAGTCCTGAAAAAGTGTTCGAAATAATAATGAGATTTGCAAAATGCATTCTCCAATTTCAGCACACTGCTACGAAACTTAACACAAAACTTTTCTGTAAGACATGTTGTTGCAAGACCATGCGAGAGAAATGGAGTCTTTTTTGCAAAGCATATTGTGCAAGTATACCAGAAATCCGGGGCGTTTTTTGAAAGTATTCGAGAAAGTCGGGAAGTTTTGTGAAAGTATTCGAGAAAGTCGGAGAGTTTTGTGAAAGTATTCGAGAAAGTTGGGGAGTTTTGTGAAAATACTAGACAAGCATATCAGAAATACGAGGAATTTTGTGGCAGACATATTGCACAAGTATACGAAAAAGTCAAGGACTTTTGTGTAAGCTATTGGGTGCAAGTATATGAGGAATTCGAGGACTTTTGTGTAAGCTATTGGGTGCAAGTATACGAGGAATTCGGGGACTGCTTATAAATGTTTCTTACACATCAGATCCGCTGAAGCAGGTTTATGAAATAATTTTCATTTTTTGTAAGTACTTGTATAATATCTATAAAAATGCGATGAAATTGCTGGTATCACTTGAAGAGTTACGAAAAGCATGAATAGCATATTTTTCGATCTAGGAAAGAATCTCCTTTATTACGTATTTTTATTTTACTTGACTTGTTTCGTCAAGTTAAATAAAAATATGAAATAAAGTCAAGTTAAATATTATAATAAAATTATATAATATTTAACTTAACTAACTTTAAGTTAAATATAATTAATTAAAAGTATAAATATAATTTTTTATTAGTTAATAATAAAATATAACTCACTTTATTTAACTTATTAACTTTAACTAATTTATAAGTTAAATAAAATAATAAAATTTAAAGATATAATTTCAATACCGAGTTCTGAAAGTTTGAACACTTTTGTGTTCCTGATGAATAGATAAATATTTTCAGAACTTAATTGTCAGTTAATTGAGTTAGTTTTTATGCTATTAAAGAGGAGCCATCTGGTAATGTATTTGAGAATAAATTTCCATATTATTTATAATAATTAATTATGTAATGCATTAAAGAAATAGAAGTAAAGAATGAGAATAGAAAAAAAAACTAACATTTATTAGTGTATTAAAACGAGGGAAATGCTTTTTTTTTTATACCAAAGGTATGAAAGTCAAAACACAATTTTTTGCGCCAACTTCCTAGCTTGGCTCTTTTTCTAAATTAGAGCAACCCTTTGGCGACGCTACCACCCTGCTTCTCTCTCAGAGTAACCAGAAGTTGATTGAATTTCCTTTATGCTTCTGGATGGAAGCATCGCTGCTCCAACGTGTATTTTTATATTTTAGTTTTATCCCACTTTTCATGAGTGTGAGCACTGCATTGGACCATTTGTAATCATCACAGATTCATAATGTTCAGCAATTATATATTAACCGCCTTCGGCGACTAGCTTGTTCGCCGGAAATATAATTTCATGTGAATACATTATTTGATATTCATGGTTACCTCAACCCCTTATAAGTCCATTTTCTTCTAGTAGTGATATAATAAAATAAATTTCATATTGAGATTATTTTAAGAAAAGAAATTCATTTAGCTTGTTGGATGACAATATTTTTTGTTAATTAATTTTATTAATTAATGATTAATTAAAAGTCAAGACACATCGTTATGGTTTGAGATAAGAAATGGGAAAATCCAGGTTTTTGTTTCATCGAACAATTCGGCGACAATTTACGCCAACCATAAAAAATGCATTTAAAAATTGATGAATTTGGCGGGATGTATATTCCTACGGCCTTAGAAAGGGTTAAAAAAGTAATTTTAAACTTCAAATTGTGATAAACATTTAACCCTTCTTTTAGTAGCCTTGCACCTGTTCTGTCCATTGTCTACATGAACAACTCTAGAGGAGTTAAGTGAGGATCCGTGTCAAGTAACATCTATTTGCAACGTGTCGGCCGCCTCTCGTGAGAAGAAGCCTCCAATATTTACAATGGCAGTGAAAATACGCGAAGAACGATGAATGGTGATTGATCAATTGATATTTGATTTATCGCTTCAAAAATAAGTGTAATTTCTTATGTGAGTTTGTTAAGCCTTTCGCGTTCATTGGTTTCGCAGTGAAGCCACACAATGAGCATTTTTACTTTCTCGTATGCGAAGTATACAAAGAGAAAGTATTGTAATCGTCAAAAAAATTCGAACTCGAGATTTTGACTGATCTCCGTGTAATTAGACCTCCCTGAGTCCGAAAAACACAATTTTGGAATCATGTCTGTGTGTCTGTCTGTGAACACGATAACTCGAAAACTATTAGAGATACGGGGATGAAATTTGGTATGTGGTCTTTAAACATAATTTGTAGGTTTCTATCAAATTTTGGACAAAATACGTCCACGGGAAGTCTGTCTGTCTGTATGTCCGAAGTCGTGCGAACACTATAACTCAAAAACTTGAATAGCTGGATGGCTAAAATTTGGTACACAGTTTTATCGTCATGAATGTAGGTCCGTATAAAAGTTTGGGCCAAATCCATCAAAGGGTTGACTGTCTGTCGGTATGTATAATCGCATCTCCAACGGATCTGCTGTCTCCCCGTGCATGCGTAAATAACGCAATCTTCTGTGCACGATATTTATTGACTCCTGCTTGGCGCTTTTATTTTCATCCGATTCTCCATGCGCGTGCGTACTTGGTGGCAATCTGTGCTCGCGGAAGGATTGTCCTTGAGCCAAGAAAGAGTAGAAATCGGTACGCATTTAATCGGAACGCATCTCTTTAAATTTGATTTTTTACCTAAATATTTTCTGATAGTCATTGGATCCTGGGTTACAATAGGTTCGAATATCCACGCGGGGGGAGGGGAAAGAGACCTTTTTCGAGAAGTATACGAGAAAGTTTAGCGGAGACCACTCCCGCTGGTTTTACTGCGCATGGGTAAAACGTAGCATCATTTTCGTTCATAACTTAAGAGCCATATATGTAGGCCAACTTATATAAGAACGCCAGTTCAATAACGTTAGTATTCACAAACACATCGGCATTGAAAGAGCTAAATTGCTTTTGATCTCGAAGAGAATGATGAGGGTTCTTGCTCAAATTGATATTTTTTAAAATTGAATCTTCGAAATTAATATTGAATTTTATGACGCTGAATATCCTGAATACTCACGTATACTTATAAATCAAATTCATAATTTAAATTGCATTTCGATGGTGACTTATTCGGAGGAAAAATAGCCGTTACCGTTCATTGGTTTCACTGTGAAACCACAAATTTCTTGAAAATAAAAAATGCCAATTTTTTCCTTTCACTTATTTATGATCAGCTACATGTCTAGTACTCATTTTGGAAATAAATTTAGTAATTTTTAAAACGAAACAGGTAGTGAACTTTTAAAGAGATGGAATCTATTTAAGAACAAACTGTTAATATTTGACTGCAAAATGTTAAAAATTAGATAATTAATCATGTAAATTAACTCAAGAATTTATTCACTCAAAATATACAGGTTGTTTTTTTTAAAAAAACTGTGCCCAAACTTCAGCATAGTTCAGGCGTACAGAAACTCATTTTCGCAATAGAACACGGAAATACAAGGGGATTCGCTACAGCGAACTCTTTGCCAGAGAATTGAGTGAAAGAAAAGGATACGCCGGATGAAATGCACAACACAGCTTGAATAGAATGCAAATTTACAATAGTACAACAACCCAACTACACGCATAACGAACATTACAAGTCGTATGCGTCATGACAGATGCGATAATGGCATGTAGAAAGTTTCGTCTTGGGTATATTAGTTTACATATATTTTTTATTGAAATTCTTTAATATCTTCCGGTGCCCCAAACGCCTCAAAAATAGTTAAAAATTGAATTTTTTATGAAAATTTACAATTTTTTTGTTTTGTTTTGAAATTATTTTTGGCATGGGGCGGGAAAGTTGTGTCTTGGGTATATTAGTTCACATATATTTTTTATTGAAATCCATTCATATCTTCCAGTGCCCGAAAAATAGTTAAAAATGACATTTTTTTTTTGGAAACTTATAAAAAAAATATTTTCAAAAAGTTCTTTCGTACCGGGTAAGAACGTTTTGTTTTGGGTATATTAGTTTACATTTTTTTATTATTATTAAAATTCATTCATATCTTATGGTGCCCGAAAGCCCCAGAAAAGGTTAAAAGAGTGACGTTTTTACAAATATCTATTAAAAATTGTGAATTAATGAAAAATATTTGAAAACTTTGCAGATTATTCAAGTATTAAAGTATAAACTTATAAATAATTATAATTTTATAATAATACATGAAGTATAAATTTAATAGTCAAAGCAATAAATCACAAAACCTATAAAAAGTAAACTTATATCATAGAGTTTTTAATTCTATGAGCTTGAAGGTTTACATATTTCTAAAGGATGTAATCCTTTTTGGTGTTATAATGCTGGGTACGACGTCTTTATTGTATCCTATTCAATTTGAAGCAGTGTCTCTTCTCTTCTCCATATGCACTTTCCGACGCTTCAGACACTAAGCGAAAACATCTTTCTACAGCTTGAGTATGGCTTGGATATTTTAACCATTCCTCTGTCTAACTTTTACCATGGCCTCAATTTCTTTAAATGGCACATTCATCAAAAGAGGTGGTTCAAAAGGTCCAACTCGTTGCCAGTTAATAAGTGCAAAATAATCCTTTGCTTTAAAGTCTATTTTTTGTACTTGAAAAATTATTACTCTGATGATCCTTTGTTTTCATTTCTAGCATAAATTAGTTTTCTTAGTGCTAAAGACCTTATATTCTCTCTGTTATCTGTGAGCATTGACAATAGCAAATTTTCAGTATGACAAAAGAAGTTATTTCGTTGAATAAAAGTGTGCACTATATTTCTTAAATTGGGTTCCAAATACCTAGAAAATGAGATAAGTCTCCAATATGCAGCGCTTCTTCCGTTATGGAGGGCTTTGTTTTGACATGGAACCATACAGGTTGCATATACCTTCATAATATATGTTACAAGAATAATAAGATTGTCAGATGGCTTTTCTGTGACCACATACAACCTTAGAATTTCACCGGCAATTGTTAGCCACCTTGAGTGAGCAGCTGCACCAGGCTTTCATAATGTCAGATCAGAATAACATTCAACACGTGATATCGCTAGGCAAATATCTTATAGATATTGCCGATCATTGCTGAGAACCATTCTATCTATATTATGTGGCATATTCTCCACACTTATTGAAGTAAAAGGAGCTACAGGCAGCTTCTCGCAGGTTTTGATTGCTTTACCAGTTGGTCGACAAGATTCTTTAGGACCAGTTGTTGCACCATCCAATGAATTTAGTAGATGACTGAGAGGTAACTCATTTGTATGAAGCAAACAAATGCACCACTATTGAGGTCTAGTTCCATCAAACGAATAATACCTCCCTTGTGCCCAGTATTAACATTTGTTCCATCGCATCCAATTACTATTAGCCCATTTAATTGCATATTATTTGATACAAAAAATTGAGTATTGCTTCTTTTACGGCTTTAGCGCCTCCTGTTGCAGCAGTAACATATCCGATATAAAAGAATTTCCTCCTTGTGGTCTTTGGGTAGTAATTTGTGTCCTTCTTAATTAGCACATTCGTGTTGTCTTTTCTCCCATCGAAATATAATCCGGTTAAAAGAGACCAAGACACTGCTAACTTTGTAGACTCTACAACTGCATTTTAAAGCTTTTTAAGCTGTCTAAGAATTTTATTGCGATCTACCACATGCGAAGTCTCTCCTTCGTTTACAATTCCTATGACTTGTGAAACAGCATTGGCAAATGAAGCAGCTGCTCTATCTGAAATTCCGTATCGATCACATTCCCTTGCTAAGGTCGGGAAATCTAAACGATTTTATGATTGATATTCCAAGGTAATTACATCCATATCTGTATAAGGACGAAGACATAGTGTTGAGCTCCATTGATTGAGCATGAGCAGCAATAGCGTCAGTTTTAAACATTTTACTTTTTATTCTTTTGTCTTCCATCTGTTTTCTTTTTTCCTTTTCTCTTTTTTTTAGTCGCAATTCATCCACTTCTCCAGTAACCATTTTCCTTTCTAATCTTTGTCCTTTTATAAACAATCGCTCAGCAAGTGGAATTTTCATGCCTTTTTTGGCATTTAGAAGTATCGAAATTTGTACATTTACAAAATGTGATTTCGAACAGACACGATATTTTTTCATTACGATAATTTTCCAATTTTTGATGGTATTTTTTATCATTCGTTCGCCCTATCTTCTACGTTTCTCCCTCTAAAATAGTTTCTTTAACACATTTTTTATTTTTAATTTGAAATTTGCATAAAAATCGTTTTTTTGCAAATATTTAAGCGTCTTGGGGCACCTGAAGATATTAAACAAAGCTGAAAAAAATTTGCATATATACTAGTACCCTTAAAAGACAACTTTTGAACCCTATGCCGATTATTTTATCCACACTTTGAATTTTCGATCCACCCTAATGTAGAATGCAGTATCAACATCAAACCTTCGGAATACTGGAAGTAAGTGATCCTGGATTCGCCACTGCGTTAAACCGAATATTTACACTTGAATAATGATTACAAATTTTTGACAAATATCAACATTGCGGTAAATGAGATAATATTAATGAGAGTTTAATTCTAAAATAATTTTATCAGAACTTGGAAATTTCCAATATAAATAACAACTGTCAATATTCGACTATAAAGATTTTTCTAAACTAATCTTAACACGCTCGTGGACAAAGCGGCCTACGCCGCTCTACTTGCTGGGACAAATTAGCGTGATATCCCATCCCTGTTCGCGACAAGCTAAAACACAAAGCGGCGTACCCGCGCAGTTTTGTACACAAAAAGCTATTCAAGAAGCTTAGGTGTAATAAATATGATTATAAATTATGTAAGCAAATAACATAAGCCAGGTGTTCGCGAACCTGTTAAAATAAATAAATGTCATTGTAGATATGTATGTCCCACATCTCCTGCTTAACTACCAGACCGATTTCGAATAAACTTTGCCCACTTATTATTTAAGATAAACGGAAGAAATCTGTAGACTTTTCAAAGTCCAAAAGTTAATTAAAGGGTCAGTTAATTTAAAATTAATCGAAACAGTTTTTCCGCAGTAACTTTGGAGAAAATTATCCCACAAAAATATTTTTATACCATCTTAAAAATTCAAAATTTTACCTTTTCAATGATACCAAATTCATTTATTTGCGATTTTTAATTTCATTTTTATTAATTTCTCAATACTTAATTAATTAAATGATTGTACAGATGCAGATGATTTTGGAATAAGGAAATTTCTAGATTCTCCGTTGCTAAGCAGCGGTGAGATTTGCAACTACTCTGCCATTATTTTTTTTCGATATTTCTGTTTATTTTATTATAAAGATTTCAATATCTATTTATTATTTTCGTGCATTTTTTCTTTAAATTTGTTAAATTTTTCAAAATTTACTATGCAGTGGCTGATACAATATATTTTTACCATTAACTGGTGAAACATCCAGAAGTCTGTTTAAGTGTGGAGTCGGCTTGAGCGGTATATCTCTAACTAAAAAAAAATCGTAAATTTACATTTCAAAAATATTTAATTTTCAAGACTTATTTTGATATTGTCAAGACTTTGAAGGAAGTATCTCGCATTTTGTGTTATTCTGACATAATTTTATGAATTTGTAAACTCGATTTAGAAATGACTGGGGAATCTTAATAAATAATAATCTTAAAAGTCATTGTGGCTATATATGTATGTTCCACATCTCCTCCTAAGTCACCGAACCTATTTCAATTAAACTTTAAGCGCTTATTATTTAAGACAAGAGAAAGATAACTGTCAACGTTTCATAGTCCAAAAGTTAATTAAATAGTCAATTAATTGAAAATTAATCAAGATTCTGGCGTTTTCTGCGATATCTTTCGAAAATATTATCTCACGAAACTATTTTTACACCATATTAAATTTCAAGAAATTAGCTTTTCAGTGACTCAAATTTAAATTCCGTACAATCACTTTCTCTCATTTTAATAATTTTTTCAAAGTTAATTTTATACACAATTTGCAATAAAATTTTTTATTGTTGAAGAACAAGAGTAAATACGATGAAATGTTGCCAGAATACATTAACAGAATTATGGGAGACACACTGAAAGAAAATTTTAAAAGTAGACGATTAACAATTTATATCAGGACCAACTGATGATTTGATTTATTTTCATGCTTTTAATTAATGAAAAATTGACTATTTAATTTAATTGATTGAAAATATTTATTAAAACCTTTTTCATATTTCAGTATTTGTTAACAAAATATGAAGTTTCTATAAATCAAATAATTAATAATTTATGATGAAAATTAGCCATCGGCAGTTTTTAAAAATCATCTGCTTCAATTGATATTTTCATTTTGATTAAAAAACGTTTCAGATCATAAAAGGATTTTGTGTATTATAATATTGTATACTAAAGTAAATTTTGCATTCAAAATATTAAACATGAAAGTATTTTAATCCGGAGCAATGCAGTGTATATCAGCTAGTAGAAGAATAAACTTACCCGATGTAAGTATCCCTGTCACGGAAGTTATACATAGTGCAGCGAGCGGCCTGAAAAATGATGCACATCAATTAAAATATAGAAGTACTATGAAACACGATGCATTTTATTTTAATTTATTTAAAAGACAAGAGAGAAATGAATATTTCATTGTTTAGTTTTTACTTCCTCCCAAACGAAGTAAGCGTCAAAAATTTGATCTCAATATTTCGATGAATCTCCACGATTTAGAGCTCCGAAAAAAAATAACCACATTCAGGGATTATGTCTGTCTGTCTGCTTGTCTTTGAACACTATAACCAGGGGTGTAATGGAGCCGGAAAGTAATTCTGTCACTGCTTTCTAATTTTTTAACTCGTTGGACGGTGTTACGGCACTGCCGTTTTTTTCTTCTTGAGAAATAAATAAGAAATTGTAAGAAACCTCCTTAAAATAGCGCAATGTTTGTCTCATCCTTACCCTCGAAGATGAAATATAAAGGCTTTTTCAAATTAACAGAAGAAATAAGCCACTGCAAAGTGGTGGCGATAAGGGTTTAAAAGCATTAAGTTTGCACTCATTTATATGTATTTTGGGTTTTAATTCTGAAAATTCATGATATTCTCTACATTACTTAACATTGTCATGATGTTTCTCTGACTGTCCCTGTGTAAACACGATTTCATAGTTATTTACAGCATCATTTTTTAAATACTCTTTTGTCGTTTCAGTATGGGATTTATTACAATCTTCCTTTCGTAGATTTTAAAGCCTTACGCGATTGCATTAAAAGTATTTTTTTTCATGACAATATCATATATTGTCATAACTCTTCCTTAATATGTAAAATGCCGGTACATTAATTTCTTTTCTATTGTTTAGGGTAGATTCGTATGGTTATTCGATCAGGGAAAGACTCCTCGAAGTAGTACTGCGGAAAAATCAGTATATACACCTTTTTGGATTCTGTCAAAAAATTTTATAATATGCAGACTCCTAAATTTTGCCCCTTTCATCTCAAAAATCTCATTTTTGAATATTTTTCATAAGATAGAAAAGACTTTCCAAATCCGATTTTTCTCCATCTCCTTCTTAACAGAATTGTTAAGCGTTAATCGTTGTTTTATCTTCTGAAATTTTCTTCGTAAATTTAGGATTTTTTCACTTCCAACTATTCAAAATATTCTCTCTTCAAAAATCTAAATGAGACCTTAACGCTGTTAACATTTTATTCATTGAACTTAATTGAATTTAAGTTAAAATCGCCTACAAAGAACATTCCTTCTAACTTCAAACTTTTCCCAATATGGTCATGCTGTTGGAAACATTCTTCGAATCCATTACCTTCCCTCTCGCACATTATTCTGACTAACATCCGCGGAATTCAAGAAATGTTGCCACTTCGGTTTAATTTTTTACTTTCTCGTACACGAAGTGTACAAAGAGAAAGTATTGCAATCGTCAAAAAATTCGAACTCGAGAGTTTGACGAATCTCCACGTTTTAGACCTCAATGAGTCCGAAAAACACAATTTTCGAATTATGTCTGTCTGTGAACACGAGAACTCCAAAACTATTAGAGATACAGCGATGAGATTTGGTATGTGATCTTGACACATAATTTGTAGGTTTATATCAAATTTTGGACGAAATCCGTCAACGGCAAGTCTGTCTGTCCGCGTTCATGTGGACACTATAACTCAAAAACTGGAATACCTAGATGGATAAAATTTGATACACAGTTTTATTATCATGAATGTAGGTCCGTATCAAATCTTGGATCAAAACCGTCGAAGGGTTGATTGTCTGTCGGTCTGTATAGTCCAATATTTTTAATCGCAATAACTTCTTAACAAAATTACTCATAAAAATGAAATTTGGTATGTTGCCTTCTTACCTTAATTGTAGATTTGTATCCAGTTTTTGTGTCAATCGGTTAAAAAAAGGCGTTCAAATTGCATAATTAATTTTTCTAATCCAATTCTCCATGCGCATGCGTGCTGGTAGCAATCCTCTGTGCACGCGGAAATTATTGAGCGAATAACGTCACTTTGTCCTTGAGCCGGCAAGAGTGGAACCTAGCAGTATGTGATGGATGCGTTTTAATCGATACGCATCTCTTTGAATCTGATTCTTTACCTAAATATTTTACAATCACTATAATCTATAATGAAAACCCTTCTGATAGTCATTGGATTCTGGGATACAGTAGGTTCGAATTTTTTTTACCCACCCGGTGGGAGCGGAAACAGCACCTTTTTGGGAAAGTATACGAGGGAGTTTAGGGGAGGCCACTCCCTCTGGTTAGCCTTTGAAGCACGTAAAAGATCAGCTGGTGTAAGGTTGTGATGTTCAAGTGCTATGACACTAGCCGTAGCTAGATAGGTTTTGCCAAAGGCGATTTTGGTGTGCTGAGAAAACGATCGTGTCACACTCGCTTCTTTTCCATTTTCACTTTCTCGTATACGAAGTACACAAAGAGAAAGTATTGTAATCGTCAAAAAATTCGAACTCGAGATTTTGACGAATCTCCACGTTTTAGACCTCCCTGAGTCCGAAAAACACAATTCTAGAATTATGATTGTCTGTCTGTCTGTGTGTGTCTGTCTCTGTGTCTGTCTGTCTGTCTGTGAACACGATAACTCGAAAACTATTTGAGCTACGGGGACGAAATTTGGTATGTGGTCCATTACATATAATTTGTGGGTTTCTATCAAATTTTAGACAAAATCCGTCAACGGGAAGTCTGTCTGTCTGTATGTAATTGTACCCAGAAATCAGCTCTAATTTCACGTCCCCTTTCTTCTCTCAAATCTATTTTTCGACTCTGGAACATTTCTCGACTTCTATTCAGCAGATTGATTTTTGGTCTGAGTGTCGCAGTTAAAACTTCGCCGGTCAAATTTGTTCTTTTCCTAGAAAATTACCATCTAAGCACGGTGGTCATAAATTATTGGACCCATTTAAAAAATTAATAAAAAAACCCTATAATGTAGCAACTTGAGTTTTTCTAAATGAGAGAGTAGCTCTGAAAGTTTTTTGACGTAAATTTACGTCCCTCCGTTGTGGTCTAATGGTGTGTCGGGAAAAGAAAAAATTATGACGCTTATAGCTCCGAAACCAAATAACACTGAGAGTTGGTTTCAGTTCCATTTAACAGAGAAAGGTTGAAGATTGCAAAAAGAATTTTAGAATTTGGAATTACGGTTTTGTCACAGTCGAGTTGAAAAGTTGGTGAAAATCGCGAAGAATTTTGATGACGTCACAGAGACCGATGCGCGTGCACGCAGTGACCAACCTAGCTTCCCGCTCTTTGTCATACCTAACTGTCTGGCGGACTCAGTCCCTTGCTGCAGTCGGTTGTGAGTGGTATATTAATTAATTTTCCAAATTTTGTTACTAGAAGGAATTTAATTTTCTTAAACATCATTTTAATCTCCATATGGTGCCTACAAATTATCCAAGTATTTTAGGCAATTCATTCGTCGATCTTACGTTCACACGAAATATTACTCCAGAATTGTTGAATTACGCCTGCTATTTCTCGTACCATCGTCCGATTTTACATAAGATTGTTACTAACAGAAATTGTATCCAATATTAATAACATGAATAAATATGTTACAATTGAGAACAAGAATTTTTTCTCCAAAAAAAATCCCAACCAAATCATGAATCAGTCACATAAATTGAGACATACAAAGATCTACTGCAGTCACATAATCTCAGAGTAACAAAGAGTTACTTCAGTCACATAATCTCAGAGTCACAAAGAGTCCTACTTTATTCACATAGAGCTGCTTTAGTCACATAGAGCTACTTTAGTCACATAGAGCTACTTCAGTCACAGAAAGTCACAGGTAAGTAAGTCTACGCCCCTCAATCCCAGCGGCCGTTTCGCAGAGACAGCCTCCCGTCGATGTTTTTTCGGGTAGGTAAAATACCGATACGGTGCACTAAATCTGCTGCAGTGGGGTATTCCCAACGCAAGTGTAAATATGGCTACCTGTGCAGCAGATGGTACGTCTCTGGTTCCACGAAAGCAAATCCATTGTAATAGTTTAAAGACGTTTTCGCTTAGAGTATCGAAATGACGTCGTTGTCTGTTTACGTTGCTAATCTGTGCAGGATCTATTGTTTCATGTGCTACGTGTTTTCCTGCACATTTGTGAACAAACTTTCACTCTCCATTATCCTGCGTGTTGGACTGTTTGCACCATACATCCACAGAAATACTTTTATAACAATATATCGACCTCAAGCAATTTTGGGCTATAGATGTTCAGAGAAAATATCACATATAAAAATATACAAAAGTAGATATGTATATTAGGGTGTCCCAAAAAATTAAAATTCGTTTTTTCCCACCGCATAGCCTCTTATTTTTTCCTTTAATGCCAAAACAAGTGTAAGTAAAGTTTCATGTAATTTGAACCAAGGGAACCCGTGCCGACTTGCATCTAAGCGTGTCAGCCAATACTTGTGCGCTGAAACGAGCGAACGCTGACACGTGTCTGTTGCGGAACACACAGCAGCTGCAAATGGTAAAGACAAAACAAAACAGAGAAAAAAGCTTTTGGAAAGCTTCGACAGCGGCAATGCGCAACCCGTGAAACATGTCAGTACCAGTTTACTGAGGACAGCGCACATCCATGTGTCAATGTGCTTATAATTCAAAGTTGTTTTGTTACTAAATGTTTATATAATTTTTAATCAGTGAAGAGAAAATGGTTCTGGAATTTCGTAGTTCTAAAAGAGTGATATTTTTTATAGAAGACATAAAACATCAAATAACGGGTTGAAAACTTCCCTCTAATGGACAAGTTCTCGCTGTTTTGTTTTACAATATTCGAGAAGTGAATTTAACTGTTAATGAAAGTGCAAATCTGGCTATTCGCGAATGTATTATCTTTTGGCAAAAGGCACGCATGCCTACCAAATCGTTGTCAAATTGTGTGAGGAAACTTGTTGACGTGTATCAAGTTTGGAGAGACTTACAAAAAAATGCAAAGAAATTACAAGACGTATTCAAGCGGCGACAATAAGAATTTGTAAGCAATTGAGACAATTTGTTCGACATTGCACATGCTGATGCACTTCAATTAATGAAAATAGAGGAAGATGGGATGTTCTTGCAGCGTCAAAGAGAGCCGGGCCAACCTGGTCACTCTGAATAAATTGGTGTCTTATGTACCAAAGAAACATACATTTTGCAATCTTTCCACAGTATTCCGCGTACAAGATTTCACGTTTAAGTTTGACCTAAAGTCGGCATGGCTTTCCGTTATATTATTGCAATAACATGTTTTATTTATGTTACCGAGGTGAAACGGAAAAAAATAAAGGGTTTGCGTATCTTGGGACACCCTAATGTACATGAAAGATCATTCTTTAGTTGAGCTGAAGAGGCGGGCGTAAAAAAGTAGCAATCGTTGACATCTAAAAAAGTTTTTATTTATAATTATTCATATTTCAATCTTCAATGGATGAGAGATGATTTTAACACTTCAGATGATATTTTAAGTAGATCGAAGCCACAGCAAATGCTCGGGAAGTGCGCGCAAACGGAGCACGTCTAGCAAAGTGAATTGCATGGTTACAAAAGAGAACTTAAAACAATTGACTAGAAATAGTAGAAAAAAATTTAAAAATAAATTTAACTTAAACTTCAAACAGAAACAACACAATTTAAACAATAAAATTTAGACAATGTTTAAGTAGCGCGGAATTGCAGCTGCATACAAAAAAAAACCATTACCATTAAAGACAAAATTACCATTAAAACAATACCATTCAAAGAAAGCAGAAAACTAAGAAAAATACTCTGAGAGAATCAAATTAAACAAAAGAGGAATCCATTCTAGTCCACTTTCTCAAGGGCTAAGGACTATATTCGAAATGGATTCAAAATATTTGGGAATTTTTTCTTTAAGAAATTTGCATTACGCCAAATATAGCTTCTCTTAGCCCGAAATTTCCCAACAAAAGACAAAGGAGATCAGTACCATGTAATAAGCATTATTTTAAAAGAAAAAGGAAAACCAAACACAAACATAAAAACGCTAATAAAATTGATTTAAAAAATTAGCCTTCGGGCTGAATAACAACCTTCATAAAAATAAACTTACCCCAGGTTTAGAAGAGAGATAAAATGTTCTCACTTTATCACAACTTTATAACTTAACGCCTAAATACGTAATCTCCCTTTCTTTCTTTTTTTGTAAAGAAAAACAAGAAGCATGGCACCATCTGTATTCGAAAAGAAAATGGAAACAGAAGGAGGAAAAACAGGAAGGGGAGGAAATCAAATCATTTAGACAAATTATAAAAAAAGCTCTTAGTTTCCAACTATGCATCAAAGAAAAGTGGAAGAATTTTTTTTCAAATTTTATATTCCAGGCTGCTTTCAAGGATAAGATATTTAATGCCGTGAATATTAAAACGGAAATGGTTATCATTGAGATTCTTTGAAAAAACATTGGAAGTCACTAAAAAATCATTTCTATTATTGCATATTTTTTTAAATTCTGTTAGCTTGAATAAAAATTACGTTTCTAAAAACAATAGAATCTATATTGGAATGATAATCACAAAGATTTTTACACATGAAATTAAATTCAGTTCTTTTATCAAACAGGCTAATCAAAGTTTTTTGTTTAGAAATTTCAATTTTAATATCTAAAAAGGTACCTTTATTTTGATGAGAGTTCGTTATATTAAGTTTAAGTTCTTTTGGATAACGATTAATAATGAAATCTAAGTTGTCAAACTTTAAAATAAGCAGATCATCTATGAATCTGTAACCGTAAATTAGATTATTTCTAGTAATTCTATCTTCAAAAAAGTGCAAGATGACATTGGCAAGTGAACTGGAGAAGGTAACATCCATCGGAATGCCTGAAATCTGTTTATAATGTTGAATACCATTGAAAAGGTAGTTTTCTTCAATGCTGAAATTACAAATTTCGAACCAGTCAGTTTTCTTAATAACAGAGTTGTTAAGAAACTCATTGTGCATGAAAATTCAAACTTCCATTAATTTATCATGTGGCAGATTAGTTTAAAGATTTTCGAAGTCAAAGGCTTCGATTTGACAAATTTTGTTATTATTCAGGAGGTCCAAAACTTCAGCGTTATTGCTAATAATGAAGTTATATTCTTTCTCAATTCCATCTAAAATAATATTTAATAATTTGAAGAAATGTTTACCGATAAAATAATTATAACATCCTGTTCCACATGTAACAAATGTAAAGCCAGTAGGAATTTTATGAAATTTAACATTTGGAAAAAGATAAGGAAAGTTCAAATAACAGGTTTTAATTTTGAGTTTTTTAGCAAAAGCCAACATTCTTTTATCTAATTCCTTTGTTCTACAGTCTACTAGGCTAAAAGTTGCATTGGAGTTATATTCATTAATCAAAATTTCCTTATAGTAAAATTTACATAAAATACAAAAATTATTGGCTGCTTTGTCTACAGTTGTAATAATAAATTTATCTTTTAAAGTATTTATATCTTTCAAAATCAATTTCTTAACAAAAATACCTTTATTTTTACTGTAATTTTTTTATCAAAATAAAATATGTTCCTAATTTCCTCTAGTATCTTATGTTTCCATTCTCTAAACCCTTCAATTGGCCAATGGTATCTTCTCGCAACCTTGGAAATAAAAAAATCTAAATCTTTACAAATAGAAAGCAAAGTCTTTTTGAAACTCAATTTTTCCCCGAGTCTAAATTTTGTTCTCTTCCCCATCAATTCCTGTAGCAAAATAGAGTCAACAATTCCCAAGTTACCAGTAATAATGTGCCCTTTTTCTTTATCAATAAAATTTTTATATTTATCATCATTGCAGTAGCAATTCGAATCATTAATTTGATCTATGTTTACTATAGAAATTATAGTTGCAAATACGTTTTTTCAAAGTTTTGGAATATCTAAAGGCAATCGAAATTTCTGTATTATCTTTAAGAGGAAAAAATTATTTACTTTCACGTCACAAAAGAGAAAGTTAAGAGAGAAAAAGAAGTCAGAGTTGAGTTAAGTTTCTTGTATTAGCGTACGAGAAAGTTGAGGGAAGAACACTCCCGCTGATTTGGTATAGAAATAATGAATCATTACAAGATTATATTTTTTTTACTTACAACTATATCTCCGTCATTTATAACGAGGCTGGTGTTCTTCACGGGGTAAAACTTCTGTGAAAGGAATATTTCAAAAGTTAAGAAAGCTATATACACGAAATTATACCAACAATTTAAAAAAGTTTAAAGAACATAAATTTTATAGCATATATCAAAAATTAAATCTCTTTCTTAATAATAAGAGAAAACACATAGTTCATTTAAATAAAATTGTTCCATTAAATAATAATAAGGGCAGTATGAATCTTAATAATAAAGGCAGTATGGATCATACTAAGTGTAAATGATAGGGACTATTTGTTATTATCAGGAAAAAATGAATTTAAAATAGCATAATGGCAGAATGATAGTAATAAGTATGTAATACAGACCATTGGTATTCGAGGAGCGCCTTTACCAATTAAATGCCAATTTCCGTCTTTATCAATTTTGTAGGCGGAGACAGCTTGGCCTGAAAAATTGAAAAACGAACATGATTTGTGAAACTGAAAAGCGTGTCAAATTTTATTTCGCATCTTTTAAATTTTAAACTGAATTAAAAACCCATATTAAAACTAGTTGTTAGGTGAACGCCATGATGACGCGTCCAAAAAAGAAAGGAAAAAGAGGGGAAAATTCTAAAATCTGCTCTTCAGTCAAAGCAGTCTATAAAGGCTTAGCCATCTTAGCCATTTCTTTTTCGAATGCGAATTATTTGAGCATCATCTGCTTATATCAGTATTAACAAAATAACAATTATATCTCATTTGCTATTGGTATATTTGGAGGCGCTATGAATGGAGTTCCAAATTATAAACAAATAATTATAATTATCGTGATAAGTACGCAGTCAAACGCTACACAAATAACAGATAATTTACTTCAAATTTTTATAGTATAAATCGTTTGACTAGAATCGTTGGAAAAAGATTCTTAGAAATTAAACATTACATCAAACGTAGCCATTAAAACGGCCGCCATATTGAAGCGGAACGAAAAAATAAAAATCCCTACACATACGCCGTTTTTAATGAATTTAAGGAACATTCATGCCAAATTCGAAGAAAACTGAACTGCGCATTTGGTTGTTACTGCGAAGCAAATAAATTCAAAGATAAACAGACGAAATGCCGACACGTCGAGTTAAAACAGGACCTCGTTTCGCTCTGTCAACTAGTAGTTCTGTGAAGAGTAGACCTCGCGTCCCTCCAAAAAATTTAAGAATTAAAAAATCCAACTCTGACCATTAAAAGTTTAGCCATTTTCTTTTCGAATGCGAATTATTTACACAATTATCTTCTTTTATAAGTATTAACAAAACTACAATTAAATGTAGAGGGGAGACCACAGCCTGGCTGGTTTATAAAAGGATTCATACTGTTAGGAACATGGAAAGCCGCTTCCCAGCAATGTTAGTCTTATGGTTGGGAAGAGAGTTCCACAGGGGTATGTATGGGAATTCTGGAGGAATGGAGCCATCGACCCCCGAGCATGGCGACAAACTCTAAGACAATTTTAGCGACAAATTTATTGACTTTGGCGACGAAATGTGGGATTTCAAAAGTACTGCAATTTTCGTCATATCTCTATTAGGATCCGATTTTATCCAGATGATTCCATGTGACTTCACGGCCTGTAGGGGTGACTATAAATAGACCTTGATCGAATCACAGATTGAGGATTGTGTTTGATCGACTAATAGTATGTGTTGATCGACTTTGAAAGTGTTGATCGACTGGGATCGCTTTTGGAGTGCGAACGTCTTTGGAATTTTATCCGCTGTGTTAGCTGCTAAGCTGATAGACGCCGAGCGGTACTGAAAGTACTTTTCTTATCAGTGAATTGCTGTCTGTGTTGCTATTCTGTGCAAGTACTGTTTTTCCTGTCACCTGCGCTTCGTGTTTTCCGGAGCATTCGAGAAATAAAGTGTCATTATCTGTTATCCTGCTTCTTGGATTGTTTCCATCGTACATGCACAGGATGATTTTCGTAACAATACAAATGATAATAGTACAGGCTATTCATAAATTGTTCACAGGATAACAAAATTAAACTGAAACGTAATTTTACAAAGTATGAGGAAATGATTCATATCTTTATAATCTTCAGTTCAAGGAATTTCATTTATTCTCTGTTTTAAAAATGAGAACAAGTAGGACCTCGACGAGGAAACTTGCTTGTTTAGATAAAAAAAAAAATGGCGCCATACAGTGAAACATTCCGAGATCGATGATTGGTAGAGGTTGACCATTTTCAGGGTCTCCACGTTCTTCTGATATCACGCCACTCGACTTCTTTTTTTTGTGGAGATATCTGAAGAACCGGGTTTATGCTGCAGAGGTTCGCAGCGTCGAAGAATTAAGAAATCGAATCACCACAGAAACAGCTACTGCGATTCGGCAAATGCTTAACAACGTTCGGAGGGAAATCGAGAACAGATTCGATACTCTCCGAGTAACTAATGGTGCTCATGTTCAAGTGTTTTAATTTAAAATCTTTTGAATTGCTAAAGAAAATTCAGCAAGTCTTTTTTCCCTGTCTCTTATTCTGTATTATTTATAACAAATCTTTATCTGGTGAATAATTTATGGACAGCCTGCATTATAAACTTATGTTCTGACATTTTCAATATTGAGATTAGGCAATTCCTTTGAAAGTATTTCTACTTCAGGATGGACCATACCGAAATGTGAATACTTTAGCTTAAATCCTGACCCCATGAGATGTATTTAAATCAAGCCCATGCTGATAACATCTTAGTGTTCGTTAAGTTTATATTTTTTCGGGATCCAGAAAATATAAACTTAAAAATCTTTAGAACGAACAAAATTTTGCTAAAAATATATTTTGCAAATAATAATAATAATAATAAATCAAAGGACAAAAAAAAGAGAGAAAAAATTAAGATAGATTTTTTCCGATGTTTAATAAATTAAAACAAGGAAGCATAACATTTCGCCTCGCTTGACGTGAATCGTTTTCAGAAGAAAGTCGTTTTCAGAAAATTTTAAGAAATCGTAAAAAATAAGGAAAGTGACACAGCAGCTACAAATTACTCTATTTTATACCTCAAATAATAAAAGAGATATTCTGAACTTTACAATGATATAAGAACTACGGTTTT
>BGPR01002371.1:0-15991 GCA_013235015.1 Araneus ventricosus | reverse complement strand
ATCTAATTCGAATTTTAAAATAAAAATCTAATTCGAATTTTAAAATAAAAATCTAATTCGAATTCCAAAATAAATTTTACGACGTTAGCTCCCACTCGTACTAATCCACCACTGTGCCAAATTTGGTCTCGATACGTCAAACAGTCTGAGTGTCCATAGAAAAGGAAAAAAACCCGAACGTACATTTATGCACAGAAAATAAGCTCTTATATATTGAGAGAGGTTTCATTGGCTAGATTCGATGGCTCTCACCTAAAGCATGCGTGTGAGTTCTATACGCAAATGGGTGCATGTGCACGGGCTCGTCGATTGTGCAGGCGCATTCGAAGTGTTCTGAAAAGAAAGGAAGAGAGAGTGTTTAATGGTCATGACATATTCAGAAAGAAGATGCAATCATCATAACAATTGTAAAATAAATATGCAAAGAAAGTGATTTCTCAAAGACAAATAAAAATTGAACTGAATATTTCCCGCTTTGAGCTTTTCTCTTACCCTGTAAATTGTACCTTCGCTGTTTGACAAGGAATAAAGAGAACTCTGTAAAATTAAATATGATACTGTAATATGCGGTTTCAGTCAGTTCAATTTCCTGAATTTGGATCAGATTTTCGGTCATCAAACAATGAATATACTTTGTGTGTAAAAATGACTAGCGCAACTTCAGGGAGGAATGCAAGATTCTAAGATAACTCAAGTTGACGTTACAACTGTCAGGTTATAGCTGTAGGTGACAACTGGCAATCAAAGAAGTAAATGACATCAAAGGTACTTTTACCCGTTTTAGGAATATAGAAGAAGGATATTCAGGGTATCCGAGAATTCTGGACCCATTTCAAAAATCAATAAAAAAATGTTATAACTGCAGTTTTTATTTTAAATGAGGGAACAAATGAAAAAGATTTTTTCAGGTAGGCGGCGTACCATTACGACGTTTTAAATTTGCTACAGCGAAAGATTTCCATACGAATGGCTACCGATCAGCAGAAGTTGACGCGCGTTTTCTGGTTTCTGTTTTTTTTTAGTTCTTCTTCAATATCTCGAAATCTATTTAGTTTTGGAATTACAGTTGTTTAAACAAATTAAAGAGCGTAAAATTCCCTACAAATACATGCTTTTATTTTTATTCTAGTTTTAATAATTTCGCAGATAATGGCTCTCAAAAGGAGGAGATGTCCAATAATTTACGACCACCGTAACGGCGCGATACCTATCGGGAAAAAAACTGTTTAAAATACGCTCTCATGTAAAAATCCCCGCCAGTTGTAACATTATTAGTTTTTAACGTATGACTACGTTCCTCCCATTGGGGTCTCAGGAAAGAATTTGATTCACGCGCCACAACGCCACAAAAAACGTTGCATGGGAGATCCTCTGTATCTCGGTAACTACGTATGTTAAAACATAACTAATGCCTTATTTTAGAGATAAAGATCGAAAAAGAGGGTCACGCGAGTAGTAATATACTTCCAGTCGGAAAAATAATTTAAGTTACGCAAAGAATAAAATTTTCTGATTTTAGAGTACATAAATGCACATTCCTGAAAAAGTTACGAAGTCTAAATTTTTACACAGTTCCCCGTTCCTATTAGTTATGTTCTAGTAAAATGTTTTCGACACAAACATTTCAAACGAGAAGCTCCTTTCTTCTGATTCTAGTCGAGTTATGTGCTTTGAATATCTATTTCAGGTGATTTTAGATCATTTCAATGGCCGCCTCGAGGAAGATCCTACAGTGATGGAGCAGTGTTTGCTCGACGTGATCGGTGTGAGATTGTCAAATTCAAAGCTCCATGATTCGGTCAGTTTGCAATCGCAGAAGAGTGAAACTTTTTTCGACGTAGACTTTCGTCTCTCCATAGTGGTCTAATGGTGTGTCGGGAAAGGAAAAAATTATGACGCTTTTCGTGGTATTTATAAACGCTTATAGCTCCGTAACCAAATAACATAGAGAGGTGGTTTTAGATTAATTTAACAGAGAGAAAGGTGGACATGGAAGATTGTAAAAATAATTTTAGAATTTGGAATTATGGTTTAGTCACAGTCAGTCAAGCTTCAAATTTGGCGAAGATTACTAAAAATTTTGATGACGTCACAGCGACCGATGCGCGCGCACGCAGACTATGACAATTCATTCATCGATCTGAAGTTCACGCGAAATATTACTCAAGAATCGTTGAATTACGTCGAATTTTGTTCTAAAGTTAAGCGCTTATAGCGCCGCAACCAAATAACATAGAGAGTTGGCTTTAGTTTCATTTAACAGAAAAAAGTAGAAATTGAAGATTGAAAAATAAGTTTAGAATTTGTAATTACGGATTAGTCAAAGTCGAGCTTCAAAGTTGGTGAAAATCACAAAGAATTTTGATGACGTCACAGCGATCGATGCGCGCGTACGCATCGGTTGTGAGCTGTATATTAACTGGATTTTAACATATTAATAATTAATTCATTCAGATTCATTTAACAGAGAAAGGTTATAGGTCAAAGTCATAGCCCATACAGCAAAGAAAACTTGTCTGAAAGGCTTTGGAAACCTTGTCGTCGGCAAGGGTAAAGAGTTGTCACAAAGGTTTCCTTGACAAGGGTTGAACTTTTCGGCAAGGTAAGCGGAAAAGTTCGCTAGTCAACAAGAAACAAGGTTTTCTTTAAGGTTGTCAGTAAGATTTCCCCAAGCTTTTATTACAAGCTTGCTTTAGGCTTTCCTCAAGCTTGTTTCAGGACTTTCAAAAGGTTGTTAAGAGCCCTCCTTCGGCGGACAAAATAGAGCTCCCCTTCCCCCCTCCGAAGCCGTAATCTTACAGAAGTGTCCAAACCCTCTTTTTTTCACCCCCTCTTCAAAGCCAAACAGAGGGGTCCAACCCCCTTTTTTATCCCCCTTCTTCTGACGTCATCTGTAATGTCAATTAATTGGAAATCTTAATTATTAATTTCAGTTAGTTTGATTAATCTAATTTTTAATTGAACTTACTTGTACGATTAGATTGTAGATTATGACAAAATTTCAAATTCCTCTCAGCCGCGGATCGAACTCGCGTTCCTAGAGGTGGAAGGCAAACGCAGTAACCACTATACCGAACGAGGCTACACACGATAGGACAGGTGGTTAATAAAAAGCTTTCTTACGTCAATTTTGCGGGAATTGTTTCCGAAACGGTTTGCGCGGAAATGCTTTCGCGGACTTGTCGTTCAAACCTTGTCGGTGAGGTAGTTCATAAAAAGCTTTCCTATGTAAACCTTGCGGCAATGGTTTCCTAAACGGTTTTCGCGGAAATGCTTTAGCGGACAGCCAATGGAAAGTGAAATGGCAACCTTACCGCAACCATCTTTGCTATCTGGGAGAGAGCTACTTTAGTCACAGAAAGTCACAGTTGAATAATCAGTTGAACAATCACGGATGAACTGATCTGAGAACCAAGAGTCGAATTGGGACCAAAGCATCTTATTGTTTAAAACCAAAGATATAAAACAAATTATCGTTAAGAATAACCAAACCGTTAACAAAACCCAATTATTGAAAGTTTCCCCTAAGATACAGACACACTTCCAGAGATCTTAACACGAAACTTGACTTTATGTATGCCAAGAAACTGGTAAATCAAATGAATTGACTAAAATAGTTTCTAACTAAACTAACACTTAATCCTTAAAAGCCCGATTTTTCAAAATTGATTTTAAAATGTTTTTTCACTTTCATTTCTTGAATAGAACATGGGAAAAATAGTTTAAAAATCCTGTTTTGTTTTAAGTATGGTTTACGGCTAACAACACTGGGCTTTATTTCAGAAGAAAAATTTCTTTGATGAAATTCTATAATGTCAAACACAGATGAATTTTAATAAGTAATAATGCGATAAGGAATTTCCTTCCACATTGCAGAATAAAATATGGTACTCTCAAGCGTACACACGAAGCTCAAAAGATGCAGCCGCAAGTGAAAAACATCAATTTATTTATTTATCAGCACTCAGGCTGCCGTCTACGTACTGACAGTTGATTTAATAAAAATTTCAGTATGTATACTATTGGCAACAACAGGCATTAGAGCTTCAGTCTCATTCTCAACATTTGAGCAGACAAAATTGGATATGTTGCTTAATCGCAACACTGGGCCTTTCAGGGTTAAATTGGCTGCTCATTTAACACCACTCATTCGCCACTTTTCATTTTCTTTAAAACCGACTTAGCACAAAACACCTTGCTTCATTTGGCTTTTCAGAGAAACCTATCGCACTTTAAACAGCAAGTTTAGAGGTAGATAATATGCACGTTTTATTTGAGAAAAACTTTTTGTTCGACTGATTACAATTTTGTCGTCCGCTCACTTTAAAATTAAACGCTTGAAATGGATGTAATTTATTATTAAAGGAATAGGAATGCAAATTGATTTACAAGACATCTGAAATAAAAGATTTCGCTATAAAACAAAAATCGATGTTTTATCTGCCTCCCTTTGCGAATTTTTTAAAGGCTGATTCTCTTTTTAAGTTCGCATATATTCACGAAAGAGTTTTCTCTATATGTTACTATTAAAACGTATTATTCAGTTATTTCATAAAATTACTAGGTAATTCATGAAATACCTAGTTATTCTATGAAATAACGGATTTCAAGCTTTAACTGTAACATATATAATAAATATTTTGTTTACAGAAATCAAATTCTGTTTTTAAATGACTTTTTGTTTGCAATAACAGTTTTGAACAGTCAAACAAAAGAATGGAAATCACCTTCTGTTCCAGACCGTATAACGCCTCCGGTACTAAGCCGATAAAGTCCCGCCTTTTTTGTGATCCTGCAATGAAGGAGAGCCTGATTTAATATTAAAGTGTTAAAAATATGTGCCATGTATTTTAATACATATAAATAGTTCTGTATACTTTCTTCATATTCAGGTTTATAAATTTGAAAAGGATCCCTCATCTTCTTCGGTAAAAGTTTAAACAATAATTTCACGAAGAGGAATTCTTAAATTGTTCTATATTCCTCAATAAAATTCTCTTTCTGACAAATAAGCTTATTCTCTAATAAAAGATTTTGCATCAATATGATTTTTTAAACATAAAATATTTAACAGAAAAGTGTCTCATTAACAATATTTATTCGAAATTAATTTAAAAAGCTTTATTTTCTGCCATATTGAACTTTTTGCGTACAATGCGTAAGATAACATAAATTTTTCTAGGTTTATTAAAAAGTTTTTGCACCCGTACGCATTGGCCTCCACATCAGATGCACCTCACGTTGAACACCAACTCTCCTGCTAACTTTCTGAAATGAATCAGTTTGAAATTGTAGAGTCTGCCCTGCCTGTAGATCGTAGAGTTGGTCGAGAAAAATTGCCCAGTCTGAAATGTGTTGACTGCGGTGGCAAAACCGAATCTGACATAGCAGATATGATTGTCGATGCACTGATACGCATCGTATTTCGAGCATAGTGTTTCACTCTCTGACTGTTGAGCATCGGGTTATGACAACGCATTTAAAGAGTCAGGAAAATGAAAAGGAAGCACAAACAAGACTATTTCAGCAATGTTCAACAGGGATTGGGTATTTCGGAATGTGGATTTCACACACTCAAAGTGTGTGGAAATTATGCTGCAGAACGTATTCCGGAAAGCATAACAAATTTGGAACTATACAAAATATTTGCAACTTGTTTAGCTTCAGTGCACATCGATGGCAAGTTTTGCAGAATTGTATTTGCTGTTCTCTAAATTCCAGTTCATACCTATAACAAAGTTATCCAATCCAGAAACACAACATTGGGTGATAGATCCTATAACGTTGGTTTGTCCCACCTGGGGGCACCACGAGTTCATGTATGAGAAGCCGCCAGATAGGCAAGCGAGTTCGCTCATAGACGTAGGTACAATAATGGTGGTATAGCTCTCCGAGAAAGGTTGTAACTCGTTAAAGGGGAGGGGATCATCGCATAAACAGCTAGTAATGAGGCTATTTTGAGATTAACTTCAGTGCTCGATTTTTTGTGACGGCGGCCGTTCTTTCAGATTCACCGATCGGCCAAATGGCTAGGGCGGCGTGTTTTCTTATGAATTATCCTATAACGTCGGCTTCAGTAGTTTCGAGAAACCAGAAACGTATCATTTAAAGGCTTGGAAAGCCGTTTATTTGAGAAAGTATTAAGCATTCAAGATAAATACTTTTATTTCAGAGCTGAAAGCTGCAGATGGAAAAGTATGTGGAGTGAAGATAATTTACAAATAAATATTACAATATTTGGATGTCGTGGTGACTGAAAATGCAGAAAGATGTTCTATCATGAAGATGCCAACCTGGAATGGACGACTCCCCTGGTGAAGCGTATTTACGAAAGTTTTCCGAGTGTGTAATATTGGATAATGTTGTTCGTAGACTCGTAGTTCGTTCCATTGCTTCGGTGAACATTTCCGAAAAGCTTCCTCTGGAAGAACTCAATTAACCCTGTGAATGTGCTGAATGAAAATCCAAAATCACTGGTAGACAAATATTATGCTGATATCTGTAAGGATCTTACAATGGAGATGGATCATCCGCCAACTGTTCATGGGACAAATTTGCTGCCAACCAATACAAATGCAGTTGCTTAATTGCTTCAAAAAGTACAAACTAGAATAGCCTTTTCCACATAAATGCATCGGTCTTCGTTTTCAGTGGACAATTCTTGCCCCTGCTGAGTGCTCATTCAGCAAGCTAAACTTCGTAAAACAATTTTCTGGGATCCTCTAAGTCACAGGAGCGAATAGAGCAATTTCATCTTTTCGTATTTTTGTCATTAATTTTTAGAATAAAAATCATCTTTCTCGGACATCTTGTGTATCGAATCTGATCGATCAAAACTGATTGATTTTGATTTTGTAATTTAGAATTTTTAAAATGAAAGCACATTTATTCAACAAACAGCAATGGCGCTCGTGCTATGTAATCTTGGGGGAGCTGTAACTTTTAATTCTTCTCAGCTCATGAAGCATATTTGTAGCACTTACATTTTATGTCTTTTTTTCTTTATCTTTGAGTAGTTTTATATTTAATGAATAAACTTATAACTTTTTTACAAATTAATGTATTAATTTTGAAAAAATGTATTGAATGTAATGTATTAATTTGTAATTCAGTATTTTAACAAATTAATGTTAATAAAAAAATTTAAACTCGCAATTTGTTAAACGGAAATTTTGAAAACACTTGTATCGAGGAAAATTTCTCATATATATTTCACCACCATTTATAACTAAGAATTATCGAAAAAGTTTCATTCAAATTTAATTGCTATAGAAAACTTTTTCAATTAAATAGTTGTTTATCATTAATTTTCCTTCATTTTATTACTTATTTTCAAAGTTTCAGCTCCCGAAAAAATTTTCCGCTCTGGTAAAATGACTGAAACTCTGTTTCTAGCTCAACTGGTGCTGCTGAACTCGATATTTCCCCTTCAGCTTAAAACCGTAGTAGGGAATGGAAGGGAAAGCCTGCGCTCTGTAACTACGCATGCGCGCAGACGGAATTCGGTGCTGGAACGATCCACAGTTCTCCTTTACTTTAAGTTACTTTCTCCTTCGCGTGTCAACTTCGGGTAGTGAAAAATTAAGATAGGGGACTTAGTTTTCTGCCTGAGTTTTTCCTAGCGGCTTATTTGAAGATCGAAATAGTTTAATGTAAAATTCCGTTAGATTGTTGATAGATTTAAATATTAAATATGAAATAAAATTAATTTACACAATGTAAAAAGTTGAGGGTGCTGCAGTACCGCAGTCCCTAAGCACGAGCCGCTCCCGGCAGACAGTAAATACAGTTATAAACGTCTTTTATTATTTTAAGTAGTAATTTAAGTAATAAAACTTAACTTTATTATTGCATTTATAACTATTCATACTTATCTAAATATGTCAACGTAATATTTATTCGAATGTTAGATATAAAAGGTGTTTCAAAATAACGTGGCCAAACTTCAAGGGTAGGCCAGGTATAGAGAAGTAAGTCATTTTCGCAATAGAACATGGGGTCAAAAATGCAAAAGGGATTCTCTACAGGGGGTACTTTACCAGAGAATTGAGTAAAAGAAAAGGATACTCCAGATGAAATGTATAACACCGATTGAATGAATACAAATTTATAATAGCACAAGAACTCGGTTTCATGAATAACAACATGTGAAGCGCGTATCGTCTCAGATGGTAAGTTCTTTGAACACCTACTTTGAGTATTTCAAAGGTTTGTTGCTGATATTGCATTCTACATGCCATTATCGCATCTGTCATGTCGCATACGATTTGTAATGTTTTTATTCGTGTAGTTGAGGTGCTGTGCTATTGTAAATTTGTATTCCACTCAACCAGTGTTATCATATTATCTGGTGTATCCTTTTCTTTTACTCAATTCACCGACAAAGAGCCCCCTGTAGAGAATCTCTTTTTGCGTTTTGACCCTATGTTCTATAGTAAAACTGACTTGTTTCTGTACGCCTGACCTACCATTAAAGTTTGGGCACGTTCTTTTAAAACACCCTGTATATAATAGTATACGCGTGCATTTGAGTATGATTATGTGTTAGGCCCACTCACTTTTCCATAGTGGGGCCCAAATTTTCTACTTGACTGCAGCCTTTCAAATTTAATTAAAAAATATTGAAGCGAAAGGAAATTTTTTATAAACAATTAACAACGATTAATTAAATAGTTATAGTTTTTATAAACAGGTATATGACGATATTTTCTTCTGAGTAACGCCAGATATATAAGCTAGTGGATTAATATAATTCTGTTTAAGATCAAGGAATTGAATTATTATTGAACTTATTATTAATTTATCGAACTTATTATTGTTTATATTAAAATCCATCTATTTGTTTTAAAATAAAACTCTCAAAATCAAAATTACACAATACTTTTTGGTTGTACTTGGTAGCACTGTGATAGTAATTCCGGCATTATCACTTCCACCACCTAAATAGGATACAAAATATAAATTAAATGACATCGATGATGAATCAAATACATTGGAACTTGACTAAATTTAAAGTGAAAAATTAAAAAAAGTGCTTTCATTCTGAACTGTTTTTGAATAAATACGTCCATTATTTCTGTTTTATTTTCGATCATTTCAATAAAAAAAGAATAAAAATTTTCGAACTTTTTAAAAATGTTTTGTTAGAGTAAGATGTGGTCTATTTTAAAGTTTATTGTGCACAATTGTTATATTCGAACTGCTGTGTACTGTTTACTTGAATTCTTTGCTTATTTATCAAAATTATTATTATTAAAGTTTTTAGTTATAATTATTATCACTTTATTTATTAAAATATTTACTGATTATTTATTTATTATGCATTATATATTTATTAAAACTCTTAAATATTAGAAGTAAATATTTACTTCTATATGAAGATTAAAAACGGTCGCTTTCTCTTGCCGTACCCAGTTCTAGACATAGTTTCTCTTAATTCGAATTTTTGAATAAAGCGAATTTTTATTGTGGCCCCGTCAATTTTGAATTAGACAAGTTCCATCGTGTATTGTTCCAAGTTCCACAGTACATATATAATATTTACAGAAACAATTGAATTGACATAAAAAGCTTTTGTTTCATAATTTGGGTACGGAATTTTATAAAGTTTTCAACCTTCATTTCACATCATTGTTAAAAACGACGCTTAAATTTAAATGACAGTGACGATATACAAAATATGTATTTATGACGTCAAACATTTTACTTCGGTATCATGATATTTATGACATAATCGTTTTGATCGCCGATATTTATAGCATTAATTTGATGATATTTATGACATTACACGTTTTGCTGTCAGTAAATGCCGAAAAATGTTTTAAAATAATTATACCCTCCCCCAAATAGTTTCTGGTTTTCACTGTGTGCTATTAAAAATGAAACCAATTATCTTTAAAAATAAATTGGAAACCAGATTTAGTTTCTTGATTTAATTACACGAAATTAAAGATTTTGCTTAGAGAAATGAAGCATATTGTATTATTTGTAACAAATAAAAATATATATTTGTAAAATTATTACTTACAGGGTTATTTAAAAATATTTTTAAAAAAGAAATTAATTAAATGAAGAAATCGTTTAGCCATAAAAGAAATTAATTAAAAAATTGTTTGGCACGAATACATTTCAAAAGGTAATAAAAATGGAATGGCAAAGCTGTATTTGCCGTTGGCAAACGTTGCCTAGCAACGGAGAAGAAGAAATGTTGTTTTTAGAAGGAATTCAATGTCAATGATTGCAATGGGTGTGATAGACATAGCTGTGCAAATAATTTAAGCTGTAAAAAAATGTCCGTTCTATTCGGAAATCGTGAATAAATGTGTTGCTTTTATAAAGACTCATCATACATCATCCAATACGTACATTTCAAATAATTCATTTGCAAGACTTTTACAAAATTGACAGAACAGTGTGTACACAAATGACATGACTCATTTCAAAAATTAAAAAAAAAATGTTGGAACTGCGGTTTTTTTAAATGAGAGCGCATCTCAAAAAGTTTTTTTTATTTAAAAAAACCCGTAGTTCTAACATTTTTAGTTTTTTAAAATAAATTTTTGAAATGAGTCACTTCATTTTTCAACACCCTGCATTAAGCGATATAATGTTGTGATCTTCTTCCTATGACGTTTAATTGTTACGACTGGATGATTTAGGAATTTTTATGAACAATTTAAAGTGCAAATATTTATCAGAGTATAAAAAAGTTTACTTACTTAAAATTTTCGACACGTCAGCATAATATACTTTTAAAACCACATAGTTTACTCCAGTACCTTTCCCAATTTTAAAACCAACTCCTGCAAAGAAAATAAGCAATTTCAAAGGAGGAAATACCTTCGATATTTTACATTTTTTGTACATTTAAAAATTTGACGCACTATTTTATTTTTCTCAAACCTCTTCCAGGAAGCATAAAAGAAAAAAGAGAGAAAGAATGTAATTACTAGGATTTATCGGAAAGTAAATTCCCTTACTGTGTAAAAGAAAACGGAGACAGATGTGGACAAAGATGCATATTTAATAACGATTTACAAACATTACTTTTCGAAGTAGTCAGCTGGTACACTAAGGCATTTATCTTAACGCTGGTCACTCAAGAATCGCTTCACGTGCAAGAATAAGTGAAAGTTACTTGGCGACAGGTCGGGACTACACGGCGGATGTTTCATTTGTTCCCAACCGAAGGACCCGATGAGCTTTTGAGTCACACGAGCGGAATGTTCCTCACTCCTAACTGTACCGGGGTACATCTCACAGATTTGTCACAGATGGATTTCCCCTGGTTGCATATTCCTTACATTCAAAAAGTGAATTACAGAATGGATTACTCAGTTGGAAGAACTTCCATGGTCTTAAACATCTTAAGCGCAAGATTTGAATGTGTCAGCGTTTCACTATACGAACTTTTTTGTTATGAAGCATTCTTTAGTCATTGCAGAGGGAGATTGATACCATCACAAAAGCACATTAGTACCATCACAAAGGCACATTAGTACCATCACAAAGGCAGATTAGTACCACAAAGGCAGATTAGTACCATCACAAAGGCAGATTATTACCACCACAAAGGCAGATTAGTACCATCTGTCCGATGCAGGAATTATTATATTCCTGAACTTAGTTTCCGAATAACCCTCATAGTAAAAGATTGCTTGCATTCACAGACTCACAATGAAAAGACAAGTTTCAACTTCCTCAATATCGCTTCCATCTTTTAATAAATATGAGCTGAGGTCGTACAGTTTCGGCTGTATGACAGAATTTCGCCAATAATCCGCAGTCCATGTGGGCTGGTGCGCATAACATGACTAAATATACCTTCGCAGCTGCAACTTCCTCGCGTTGGTGAGGCGCAGCATTTGAGGGAGACGTGTATCGGTGTTGTTCTTGTCGTGTCGTTTCCATTTAAAATTACGAAGGTCATCACCAAATAGCCCTCTTGTAATCTTCAAACCTGGAAGTAAATCTAACTAATCAAATCATGTTTTCAGAATAGAACTGCAATCTTAGAAGAAATATGAATTATGTATTGCTAATATGGAATTATGTATTGCTGATAGGAAGTATTCATTATGTAACAAAAACACAGAACATGATATGCATGCATGTTTGAACTGTAGCTTGCCGAAAGAAGTATTCTTCTTTATAGCTTTTGTGGTCCTTTTAGAAAATTAATATGAATTAATAAACCTTTAATATTTAATTTCTCACAGGTTTTATAAAATTAATGGCCCTACACCAATAATAATAGAAAAGAGATAAAATAATATTTTATAAAGTTTGGGATATGTTTGGGGATGATTAAATACAACCATGATGATCATTTTCCAAAATTCAAAATTTGTCATTGGAGTGATAACTTGAATTCTTTAGAGTTCCTTAATTTACGTTCAGTTTATTTCCTTCAATCAAAACTTTATACTAGTTAATGAACTGTGCTCGGAAACACAACTGAAATGAAAACACTTCAATGATTGTTTTGAAGCCAGCGGTTACATGGGAACAAAACATAAACCCAAGGCTTGAGAGATCATAAAGTGAAATTAAGGAGTCTTTAATAGCACAGAAAGGCATGAAAATCTTTATGGTATTTACACTGAAAATAGAACAATAAATTTAAAAATAAGAACAAGAGCAAATTTTTTTTTTATAAAGAGAAGAAAAAGAGAAGATAAATAAGAATGGTCTTAATAATAATGCTACCAGTTTTATGTACCCAACATGCTGATTCAACCCAAGTGCAATTGTGTCAATCCGTTTATAGATTTTATTATCAATTCCAGAATACTTTCGGTTGATTCATTTTCTGCACTTTAGAGTTTCATTTATAGCCGCCTGGTTGGTGACGTTTCTTATTAAACCTTCAAGCAACCGTGAGTTTTCATGTACATAAAATACGGAGATCTAATCCAATTTCACCCGCATAAAAACAAATTTTGTTATCTATTCCAGAAATATTTTGGTTCATGCTTTTTCAGTACTTTAAAGCTTAATTTAGAGCCGGCTGGTCGTTGAGTGTAAGCGGAAACTGAGAATTCCAAAGAGTAGGTAATCCGTTTTTTCTTCCTCTGATAGGTCCATGCATTGTCTTCGTTTGTGTTATTACGCACTATTTGGTTTGTATTCCGTTTTGTTCTCGGTTTTCGATTTGTGTATTGTTCGTTTTTACTCTTTGTGTTTTGTATTGTACCTTGCATTGTATTGTACATCGTTTTCTAGCGTATTACAGTTTCTGTAGCTGTTAGGCTAATAACTGTAGTAACCTTACTCTTAAGCTACACCTCTATATAAATGCAATTTGCCCTATGTAAATATGGTGAGGTTGCTTGAAAGTGGTGCATGCAGCCGTAATTCGTGCTCATGTTCCCCTTTCCCTGGTAAAAGACCCTACAACCATGGGATTGAGCCGACCCTCCTGGCTTATGGAATGGAATTCATTTTTTACCTGCAGGTAGTTGGAAAGCAGGAGAGTCCTGCGACCAAGCGTAGATGAGCTTCATCCCCGAGGAGCAGGTGGGTGCTGACGGGTAGAGATCAGACTTCGGACCTTCCGTGGAGCCGCAGTCCCAGACCGTCCTGGGGTCGCCCTCCACCAACTTCCCCGGCACTTCACACCCGACCAGCACCATACGGTTTTCGGTGTGTATGGACACGTTGGGGGTGAATTCCACTGAAAGGTACGAAAGGGATGATGAGTCATGAAATCAGAATGTGTTTAATTAATATATTTCCTTTCCCTGCTTTTATTTAAATCGATTTGTTTCATGTTTGTAAATATGGAATTTTGTAATTGATTTTTCACTCACTTCCTGACGGGCTGGAATTCCGAAATTAGGTTGATTTTAAGTGAAAAAAGTTTACAAAAGTAATAAAAAATTATTTTATTAGCATTAGGCAGACAATACAAAAGGGAATTAAGAGACATACTTACCGATCACTTTTCCACATGATCACCAAATCTATTGAGGCATTTATCTGAACGCAGGACGGATTTGTTTAACCGGCTCTGTAGAAATCACAGCCTGTCCATAGAGCAAGTTCTCGGCAACTGTTTTCACATCACTCTCTGAAGAGAACCTTGTTCCAGATAAGTGTTTGGGACCCAGATTGGGTGCCGAATCGGGATTGTAGGGGGTGGCTTCAGACTTCCCACTCGAACTTTCGCAGCGATTCTTGAGTTTTGCGAGCGGTATGTGTATTGTCACGTAGGAGAATGAGTGTGATGTGCGAACAGTTTGCCGAGAACTGGTTCAGTGGACAGAACGTGATTTCTGCCAAGCCGGGTGAAACAAGTTGGTCCTGCATTCAGATAAATGCCTCAATAGATTTGGTGATCATGTGGAAAAGTGATCGACAAGTATGCCTCTTAATTCGCGTTTGTATTTTCTGTCTAATGTTAATAAATATTTTTTATTACCTTTGCTAACTTAACCTTATCTCAAATAATAAATTAGAAGTTAAAAAGTAAGAAATAATTAGTAGCTCTGTTAAAAAAGACAACATCTGCTCTTTACCGCAGTCTAAATGATTAACGAATATTTTCACAACACACAGCCTGGAGGTTAGAGGGGGAGGAGCTGTATCCTCTCTCACACTCTCCCTTTCGGTAGGTCAGCAACACACCCGTATTACATTATTTCTAACCTTTGCCCTTCGTTTGGTTGTAAACAATTAGTGTTACGTCAGATATGTACTGGAGCAAAGTTGTGGAGAATTTTACTGTCCACAGTGGAGATAGACTTCAGATTTTTATAGCAGAAGCCGTTTGACTAGAATCGGAGAAAAAAGTCGAACATGACATGAAAGAAACCATTAAAACGGCCACCATCTTGAAACGGAATGAAAATCATGAGACATAAGGGGATTTTAATGTCATATTCGACTAACAAGTAAGTTCAAGTAACATTCATACCTAATTCGAAGAAAATATAATTAAGCATTTGGTGGTGACTTCGTAACAAACAAATAGACAAAATGCCGTACGGGCGAGTTAAAATAGGACCTCGCTCCGATTAGACAAAAAAATTAAAAAACACGATTTCTTCTAAAAAACAATAAAAAGTTTTTTTTTTTTATCTGGGAGTCAGAACAAAAAATTGAAAGCAAAACGATAACGGATTTAAGCTATAGCGAATATTGTTACGAAGTTGCAATGTTGTTCCCTTGACATGCTAATCTTAGGACAAGAAAGAGATTTTCACAGAGATTTTACGGGGAGACAAGCCAATGAACTCCGATCTTGGCGACGAAAGGAATCTTTTAGAAAATTCATGAATTGTGACCCATATCTACTGGGAGAGGGAAAAACCAGAATTTCTTGATATTTCCCGCTCCTGGATCCTGAATCCTGGCTCCTAAATCTCTCATCTGTAGATTACTATGTGACGTCACTTCCTGTTGGAAAGATATAAAAGCCTAGAGTAAGTCAGTTGGAGTTTGGTCAGCAGTGAAGCTGGTGAATTGGGAGACACTGGAGCGCTATTGAAAGTGCTGTGACTGAGATTTATCGGCGATCTCTGTTGTTAATTTATGCGTTCTGTTTTGTTACCTATGCTACGTTAGTATTTAGCTGAAATCTTCATGAAATAAATCTCCATTTTTTATTATTATCCTGCTTGTTGGATTGCATTCATGTGTATCCACCAGATGATTTTGTAAGAATATAATAAAAAAAGAATCCTAAGCTATTATTAATCCACCAGACGCTTTTTGTAAGAATATCATAGAAAAGAATCCTAAGCTATTATTAATCCACCAGACGATTTTTGTAAGAATATCATAGAAAAGAATCCTAAGCTATTATTAAAAAATAAAATACAGGGTGTCCTCAAATTATTGCCGGTTTTCCTTACCTCATTACTTTTGATTAAAGAATATGACGATGAATATTATTATAAATCTGTATGTAACTATTTCGCACAGCGAAAATAAAATGATGATTGTAATGTTGCTGTCTTTTCGAAATGATGACACCAGATTTTATAAA
>BGPR01002370.1:105655-181283 GCA_013235015.1 Araneus ventricosus | reverse complement strand
GATAATGAGGACAATACTTGAGCCAGGACCATACTCACTAAACTTCTTTGCCACATTAACCCGTAAATGTCCGATTTTTTTTAAAATTGATTTTAAAATATTTTTTGACTTTCATTTCTTGAATAAAACATGGGAAAATACTTAAAGAAATCCAACTTTGTTTTAAGTATGGTTTTTGGCTAGAAAACAGTTTGTTACTGACAACACCGGGCTTTATTTCAGAAAAAAATTTCCTCGATAAAATTCTGTTATATCAAACACAGATGAATTTTAATAATTAATAATACGGATAGTGTATTTCCCACATTATTGTAGAATAAAATACGGTATTCTCAAGCGTACAAACAAAGCAAAAAAGATGCAGCCTCGAGTGAAAATCATCAATTAATATTTTATCAGCTCTCAGGCTGCCATCTATATGTGGTAAATTGATTCCGTAACATTTTCAGCATGTATTCTATTGGTAACAACAGGCATTAGAGCTTCGGTCTTATTCTCAAGGTTTAGAGGACAAAACTGGGTATGTTGCTTAAAGGCAACACTGGGCTTTTAAGGGTTAATGTGAGGACGTTTGACCTATGACGTCAGATTCCATGCGCACCAGGCTCAGGGATGTATTGTTTAGCAACGGATTCGGAAACCCTCCTTGCTTTTGCGCATGCGCCGGACGGAGTTATTTTCATCAAAATAGGGGGAAAGTGAAGAATGGAAGGGTGATGTTTACATTTTACTGAGCGTGATCTAACAAAGAACTCTGGAAATGCGCTCATATGACTCATTTCCTGACACCCCTTTCCGGTGTAAAATCGTCCAAAAGTGGTAGTCTCGGAATCCGTTGCTGAACCAGGGTTGCCAGATCAAAATAGAAAAATAAGGCCAAAAAAGGCCAAATTTGAAAATTTCATTAAAGAGCACATTTCCCCCTTACTTTGCTATAAGAAAACGACTCTCCTGCATGAAGAGGAATCCCACTAGATTGACATATGTATAATAATGTTCTATTAAACTAAAATTCAAGTGAATTTTTTTAAACATCTACCAGCGCGACTTGCAAAAGAAAAAGGAATTCTGTTCTTGTTGGTCCAGAATAAAATGTTCGAGCGAATTATATCGACTCTTGTTAACAACAACGATCTATATTATTTTTCAATATTCTAAAGTTTATTAGAAAAATAGTTAAATTATATACAATGGAATCTCCCTATAACGAAATCGCTTGGTTCCAGTTGAAAAATTCGCTATCGAGAAAATTTCGTTATACGGAAATTAGAGATTTTTGCAGTTATTTAAGTAAATGTAACAAACCTTTTAGTATGTGCGATAAGTTCAAAAATATTTAATTATGACTTTCAATTAAAAATGAAGTAATATTTATTATAATTTTTTAAAAATTATACTAATTTTTATTGTATAAACAAAATGCTCAAAAGTGAAGACAGTTCACCAATTTAGAGAATAATATGTACTAGTACGGATAAACATAAAATGCGTATTGCCACATCCATTTGCTGTTTCCACCCCCACTCCACCCCGATTCTTGGAATCTTGACCCGTAGAAATGTTGCTCCCTCTGTAGAAACCCAGGTCCCCACAACTGCATTACCCTCCACATAGCATTCTATTGTTATGTGTTATCGCTGGAATGAACAATGCGAGTGGTTCCAGAAACAGGCACGTCTGAGCGATTTGTTTGTACAGAAATTAGCAACTTTCTTCAAAAATCGAAAAGATAAAGGTCTGAAAAAATTCGTTATAGGGAGACAATCACTTCGTTATATGCAGGGCCGGCCCGATTAAAAGTGGGGCCTGGTGCAAAGTTGATTTTCGGGGCCTTGAAACTAAGTTCGTGAAACAAAATAATTTATTGCATTTTGCTATGCATAGGAAGTCTTAAGAAATACGTGAAAATGATAAATATTTAAATTATGTGATTTATGATCGATTTTGAAAGTGATTAAAATGATAATTTATAAAAATGATTCAAAATAATAAAAAAAATTATTATTTTGAATCATGAGAAAGATTTTTCAGCAGATACGATATTGTGATCCTATTATGCAAAACTTAACGACAAATTTTAATTTCATTAAATAAATCAATGCAATTCATTTTGTCTTGCAAAGTCGAATTTAGGTCTCTACGTTTTCAGACAGTTAGTGAAAATCATCCTAATTACATAAAAATTCCTATGATGTCCCATATTCGTGATAAATTTCCAATCTCTTCTTAAAAGAAAAAATGTCACTATAGATTATGACTAGAAAATAATGAATTTGGAAATATACTTTGACGGATGAAATAGCTGATCAATTCCTAGAAATAAAATCTGTTAACTTTTTCTCACCAAGTTCTTTTATTTTTAATTCAGGTGTTACTTTTAACTAACTCTTCCACTATTTCCTTTGCAGTTATTAAAAGAAAATATAAATCTCGATGCACGAAACTTTTCAAAAAATTTAAAAGGACTTTTAAATATGAATTTGTGTACGTATATCTATATTAGAATTGAGTAATACGGATTAGTACGAATAACTATATTAGAATTTAGAAAATCCTGACTGTCCACTGTGTTCCACTGGAGAGATTATGAATTTTAGACACTTGACAGTTTGTACTACTTTAGTCAACACAAATCTAAATGTTTTACCTCCTGACAACTATTACTCAAAGGCTAGCTTATATTGGGTTGCACGAAGGGAAATTGTCAATACGGCCTAGTCCTCGACGTAATTTTTTTAAAAAATATTAGAATTGGAAAATATCTGGGCTCGCAATATTTACTTCATTTAGTATGCCATACCAAATAACTAAAGTTAATAAAAATTCAAATGAATTTTATTTTCGATTTATTGGATTTTTGATTTCTTTTCCATATCAATACTATATATTCATAAAGAAAATTCGAAGCTATAGAAAATTGTGATACTTGAATGTGATCTCACATATTTCACACTTTTGAAGCAACATTCCTATGTCGTTTCTGACAGCGGTTTTGGAGTAATATATACGAGAGGATTTTTTAATATATCACAGCGCATTACAAAACTTGTAAAAATAGTCTGTGCTTTCATAAGTCACAAAAAATGAATATACAGAGAAGAAGGTTTTGAATGCAGAACAAAATTCAAATTCAGACTTCTGCAAAGTATATAGTGTGGTTTGGAATTCTTTGCAAGATAAGGGCTTTTGCAAACCTTTATGTAAATCCTCTCATAGTAGATCTGTTATAGTTAGAAATACCATAATTTGTTTCGTTAAAATCCAGACACGTAGGGGGGGGGGATACAGTATAAAATTCTAAAAGCTGCCTGCCAACGATCCCCTTTTCATAACATTAGCACAGAGTTTGTGGAAGTGAAAAAAATTTAATATTTCAGAATACAATGAATATACAATTTTTATTAATTTTTGCTAATTCAAAATTTTAGTAATGAAAATAGGAATTAAAACGAAACTTTTAATTTTCAGTTCGAACTGGTGCAGGTCCACTTTTTCATTAACAATGGATGTAAACAATGAATTTTCTTTCATTGGCGGAATGACGTTGGCGCTTTTGTGATAACGCTCTCTATTACAACCAAATTTTTCTCTCGCCGCACTCATTGGCATAAATCCAAACATTTTGAAGATCTGGACATTAGTCCGGACGCGAGCTTGAAATCCGGAGGTATGGTGATCTTAGTTATAGCACCACTGTCTATACAGTTTTCCAAATATAATTCCTATTTTTCTGATACACTTTCAATTTTGACTGATAACCCTTTTCCTGTTGAGTCTTTTACAGTTAAAAAACAAATAAATCATTCTTGTATACTCGCATCACTTTCAAAATATCTTAAAATAACAGATAATTGTTCTTGCCGGCTCTGGAGTGCAATCTAATAAAATTGTGAAATATTTAGCTTTTTTCATTTAAAAATATTATATTAAACATTTGTCTTCCTTTTAAATACGAATATTTTATTTTTCCCCCCACCAAACGTACGATGTACTATCATCCGTTACAACGCAAGCATAATGAAGCACATTGTTTTTACTTTTATTACTCTGTTTTGGCTATGTAGTGAGATTCGAAGCCCCCAACCTTGCCTTCAGTGGCGTACCTACATTAAATGGCGCCCAGGGCAAATACCAAAATTGCGCCCTCTCCCCTCTTTATCTTCTGAAAGGCGATCCTAATTTTTTCCCTAAAATTTATTATTTCAAAACGGTTAATTTTGTCAAGAACTGTTCTTAAAAGTAAACTGAACCTATCTTTCAAATTTGAGATGTCCAATATCATACTCCCTAATAGTTTTTTGAAATACAGGAATGAGTATTCGTTTTCGTGAAAACCGTCTGCAAATGTTTTTCATTCTAGTTATCTTCCCCCTCTATATAAAGAGGTTTCAGCATGTTCTTTTTTTCAATTTGTAAAATACTCATAGTAATGTTGTTCTTTAGTCTCTCTTACTTCTTTGTCTCGTCTTCCTTCGTCGTCATTCTTAGATCCCAGCAAACTCGTATCATACAATTAAATAACAAATAATCATTTCATGTTCGAATGTATTTAAAAGTAACTAAATATTACCGTTCAAAAATAAGGTTAAAGTACGAGATAAATATATAGATTGTTTGCAGCAAAGTGAAATTTTATAAATTTAGATTCAATCACTTTAATCAGTGTAAAACTGAAATTAACAAAAATAGACATAAGGAATTTCATGTACGTTTAAAATTAAATTGGAAAAAAGAACTAAAGTAATATACTAGACTAAAATAAGAAGTAATAAAATAATTTCAATTTTTTCAGATTCGGAAGGTTTCATAGACGAAGACATCATTCCAAACTTTATCGAGTTGATAGCTTAAACTCGACATATGAATGAAAAATTGAAGAACTAAAATTGCAATGATTTGTATAAAATTTAAATTTGGAAAGAATTTGCAAAATGTTTCTTTTTGCATTCTTTTTATTAAAATAAATGTAAAGGTATGCGTTATTGACATCATATTCAAAAGAACTTCATGAATGGGCATGCATCATTTGAGAATTAAGTATTATCATGAAAATAGCCTTCAAACAAGGAATAAGCTTTGTTACTTTTATTTTATTTGAAAAAAATTTGCTGTAAATGTAGTAGAACGTTTGACATATATATACTTTACAATTTGTATTTAAAATCTTACTTTTTAAAAAAATTATTTCTCATTTTAAATGAAAATAATTTTAGAAAAATCTTGCAATTTCTATGTAAATCAATTAAAAGACATTCTTTTCAATGTCAATTTACGATTTTGTTGCAAGGCATCAAATCTCCCACTTTCTCAAGAGATCTCATATAAAAACACATACAATACTTTCCTTCTAAAATGCTTGTACATGTACTGAAAGACAAACAAAAAAGTGACTGCCATATTTAAGTAATTATTTTAGGTTAAGTATTAATATTTTAATGGTTTGACATTAAAGGCAAATTTGTTGACAGTAAAATTCATTGGTGATAAAAATCTAAGTGAGGAAACAAAACGCTCCACATTTCGGCAGAAACTGAACTTCTATTCATTATGTATTTGTTCTCGACAATCATTTGAGAAATTGCTTTCATTTATCTTAATTTCAGTGTCCATACGGTCTAACAAATTTTACTAATTGCAAAATTTTATGCGATCTTTTCTCTCTTTCACTTTCTGTATGTGCCTTATAGCCTAATATGTGCGTTTGGAAAAACAACTGCATCTGCCTTCTGCGAAATAAAATTTAAAATAAACCACTATCGTATTTTCAGCATACAAATTGTGATAGTATATGCAAATATTCATGATTAAAAACAGTGAAAAGATAGCGAAAAAAGAGTGAACTTACACCTTTGAAAGCCGCTGGACTCCTTTTATACAACGCGGAAAAAAAAATTTTTTTTCCCGTGCTTCACTCTCTGCTTATTTAAAGTAGGAATGATGCTTTGTAATACTAGTAAATACTTTTTTGCTAATTATTTGTCACGAATTTCCGAAAAAGATGATTTCCGATCAGTATGAATTAGACGTACCGTGAGAAACTACGAAAATCCCATGGGACTAATCTATTTTAAATTATCTTCCCTTATCTCCCACTCCCCAGGACGCAAATCTTTTAAACGGACATCCCTTTGTAACGAGTTTCCCCTTTCAGTCACTGATGAGGTTTTTAGACATCAAATCTCTGTAACATAATATTATTTGTAATTTTGTCGCAGCTCGAGCTGGTTTCCAGGTTGTAAGGAAGACTATAACCATTAGGATATTACTATATCTTACTATATCCAAAGTGTGGTAATATATCCAAAGTGTGGTACTATATCCATTAGGATATAGTTGAAACTATTTTGATTTTTAAGAATTTTGGGGGGAAAAGCTTAAAAAGAACGAACTTTTTCTTAAATACAACTAATTCATTCCTTAATTTTGCGCCCCCTGGTAATTGCGCCCAGGGCAAGTGCTCTGCCTGCCCCACCCTAGTTACGCCACGGCTTGCCTTTGATTGGTTGACGTGAAATGTGCACATATCGCGTGATTATATCCAAATGTACATATATTCGGATTAAAATAAAAAATTAGAAGGTATTTTTTTATTTGCAAAAATCTGTCAGCTGCGCGGGGCCTTCAGAAAGCGCGGGGCCTAGTGCAGTCGCACCGTTCGCACCGCCCTCCTGCCGGCCCTGGTTATATGGAGAATATTTTGAATGCTATTTAACATTCCGATTAAAAATTTCGTTATAGGGAAAAATTCGCTATAGGGAGACTTCGTTGTAGGGAGACTCTACTGTAATTAAATTTTGAATCTAAATTTGGAAAGAAACTCTGGTTTCTTAAAAATTTGGCGGGCACAGCGAATGTTATATTAGTAATATTTATAAATAGAAAATAACTCTTAATGATTCAGTGCCACTCAGACAATAACCAGCGGTATTTACATGAAAGAGCTCATTATCTCCTACTCTTGTGTTCCAGGCCGTGAACTCTTCGGAGGCGCTCATGCGACCTACCTTCAAACTCATCCCTGACTTCATTATCCCACACCTGGAGCGACGGACGTACGGGCGCCATCTGGTGTGGGAGGATAGAAACAAGGGCAGCTTCAAGGTGTCCAGAATTCACCAGAGCAGCGAACTGTGGAGCGATGACTGCATTGCTGTCTATAAGGTAATCAATTCAGTTATAAAAAATTCCAATCGGTATGCCGGAAAGGCGATGGTAAATTCCTTTCGTCCGGAGATATGAGGAAAAGAAAATTTCACCCGCTCCGCTATTTCCTCCTCTATTTTCTTAAAGTGGACATTCACGATTACTCCACGCAAATTAGGTCGCACCGTTCCAAAACCGGCCGTCAGTGTGAAAATCCGATGAGAATTGGTGCGGTCGAAAGTTTGAAAATTCATCTGCGCTTGAAATCCATTTGGAGTGCCGCGCCATAAAAGCTGAAATGCGACCGGTGTAGATACGTGGAGGAATGGGATTCTTTCGCGAAAGCGAAGTCCAGAAAACCACTGCGGGAGTCCTGTTTTGAATGCAAGGGGACAGGGCCTGCTCTAGAGTATTCGGCGTCCTGTGTGAATATTGTGGCGCCTTATACTGATACATATGATAAAAGATTTCACTATTCTTATTAACTATAATTATAAACTACAATAATTAAGATTTAACTGTAGTAAATGATTTAATTATAGTAAAAGACTGTGCTATGAACACAGTCCGACAATAATACTACTTTATTAATTACTAGCCGTACGCGCATGTCGTTGCCTGTGGAATCAGGACTTCAACAAAATGAATGTTGGCATGTCGTGAATGTAATGTTGCAGAGTTAACGCAGATACCAGGCAGTTAGTTTAAAATAAAAAATAGCTTTAATACAGTTACTTGAAAGAAACATGCTGCTTTCTTGCAGTTTACACACTCACGAACAGCCATTCATTCGACTGCATGTACTAAAAAAAGTTAACAAAATACATATAGATTGTAACAACCAATCAACTTCGACTAGTGCCGTAACTTCGGCTACGTCATGAAATTAACCAATGAGATGCGTTTCATTCAGTGACTGAACAATTTCATTTGAATTTCCAACAATGAATGAAAAAAAGCCCATAATGGCATGAAAAAAGTTCTGAAAACAAAACAAAAGATACACATTATTTGATTTTCCCACTTATTTTTCTTCGCGATAATGACATTTCAAGTGTGGAAAACAATACAGAGTATGTTAATCCGAAACAATATTAAAAAATTTCAACGTTAAAATGATTATTATACAGCAAGCAAAATATAAAATCGAATCCGAAAATAATGATCGAAGACATTCAATTGAAGGTTATGGCGTCACCTGCGCTCTGCACCGTCAGCCAATGAAATTCTCCAGGAACGTTCCGTAGAGGTGTCGCGGGAATTAGCTCGGTAGAGAAAAATATCTTGCACAACTGACCAGGAAAAAATTAATTTTAAAAAAATGGGAAAAGATATTTTAACCGTTCTTGTTTTAAATCCGACAGAACCGTTTCAGTGATAAGCTGAAAAAAAAAATGGAAAATAATAGTGTTATTAGAACGTTGGATGCAGCAAATTTAAAGACAAAAATAAAATTTCGATGGCGAGACTGACTATTTTTTAAAAACTTCTCAAAATTCAGTAAATTACGTTAGAAATTCGAAACTAACTTCATTAGAACGGAACTCGTTTGCTCTTTTCGATGGTGCATCTCTTTTTTTTCGTACAATTATCCAAAACCGTTCCATTGAGAAATTAGTGCGAAAAATCACCAAAAAAAAAACACAATATTAAATAAAAAATTTTCTAGAAAAATTTAAAATTGGGCTTCGAGGTGCCATTGAGTCACCATCACGACTACCTGTGTGCCAAATTTCATTCACACACACACAAACATTGCCTTTTATAAGTATAGACTTCACAATAGTTTACTTATTAGAAAACATAATATTTTATTCCATTACATTTACCTTCAAATTTATGATTAGGAAATGGCGTCCCTACACGCTCGGCGCCATGTGCCGCGGCACACATAAAAACCAATCCCACTATAGGCGCCTATGGGAATGTCTTTTTCCACGCCAAGTTGATCATTGTGCTCGCTAGGGTTTCCGCGTTTACTTTGATTGGCGCGAAACTGAGTTTTTTCTTCATCGTGTTTTGAAAGCCTTCCATCTTTATTTACAATTAACAACTAATAACAAATTATTTTCAACCTTAATTCTTGCTCATATTAAGCTCATTGGCAAGTATTTATGTATTTGAATATTTTTCTAACTTATGCGTATTAGATTATTTACTTTAGCAAAGAATTATACACTATATACTTATTTCATGTTTAGTTTTAAAAATGCATTCATATTCAATGACACTCAAGAAGGAATTCACTCTACTTTAAGTCGCACGCACACAAAAAACTACAAAGTAAAAATGTTTACATCCTCGTCTCTCGGTCGTCCAAATAGAAAAACTTTACAAAGCATTTCTCGCCAAAAAAGGGAAATATCGCCAAATATTGGCATCGAAAACACTCCCCCATAGGCGCCTGTAGTGGGATTGGTTTTTATGCCCCCTGGCTGCAACCCCCTGGAGCCGGTTCTTCAAGGGCCCCTTGAATGGCCTTCCTAGATGGATGGGCTGAAAGTTGGGATGGTGGGGAGTGCTACCACGCCATTTGCGCGGCGTGAAGTGATCGTGAATATCCAGCTTTAAGGGTTGCAGTGAGGATGAAAGCGGGTGGAAGAGAGTACAATTGATGGGGGCTTTCCAAAGTGTCACGTCCATGGGTTAAAAGGCAATCGAAGTTAGGGGTTGAAAATTGCTTTTCATCCCCCTAACTTCTTAGCATTTGCAGCTATCGAAAAATTTTCAGTACGAAAGCTTTTTCGTTAGGATGAGGCGATAATGCGCATAATTTGAGTTATATTTCTATCTTCAATCTTAAAGCCGGCCACTCACTTCACAGACAAACTGGATATTTTGGAACGCGAGAAGGAAAAAGCCATCAAAATCTATGGAAATCAGCCAAATGGCTTGTGGTGGTTGGAATTCCGTCTGGACTGAAATCGGAGCGAAAACGCTGGAGTTTAAACTCTCTCTTCAGAGGGACCCTGGCAGAGGCTAGCGAAAAAACAATGCCTTGCGTAGATTGAAGCCTCACTTCGAGGGTAGCATAAATTAAATTCTGCTGATTGGGGAAAATTGAAGAGTGATTGACAAGCAGCTGTAGAGAGGGAAGGAAGATCACTCCTCCCTACCTTCGTTCAGAGTTAACGTCCTTGTAAATACAAGTGAATGGCGTGCCTGTTTTTTTCGATTAAAATGTGCGGAAAAAAACGGGCTTAGGACAGATGGCATGGCTATACTTCAAGTAAATGTCCGGCTTAAGAGAGTTATAAGGAAATGAAACTTTCAACCCACCACTATTTATACCACTTTTGAGTTGGATGGCCCATCTACGAACTCGGTCGAAATTTTCACCCTCCTACAATACATCTATCGCCGGTTGAAATCCAATCAAATCTACTCTATAAAAAAACTATATACTCTATGTCCCATTTGTTTAAGAAAATATACACAAAATATAAGGTGCTATATAAAGCGCCCACCCTTTTATTCGAACCATGCATTTTATTGTAATCAGAAAAATTATTTTCAACTTTTGCGTTCATTTTTTTCGCATGAATAAAAGCTTATACCTTATTTTTTTTAATTATTTTAATTTCTACTTTTTAGTGACGGCTGACACGAATACACACAATATGTTAGGCATAGTAAGCCAAATTCAATTATTGAATTCTCCAGTATAAAACACATATTAAAATTATTATATGCATAAGTACAATTACATTTTTAAAATGATTTAATGACATTCACTTTCTGACATATAAATCCGTAATATATTACGTGATAACTTACAATTACTATCAACAATGTAATAGAAAAAAAAAAGAGAATCGATCTACATAACTTTCTCTTTTTGCTTTTAAATGCGAAACGTTTGGCGCACACGAAATAAAAAAAAATCTTGGTTGCGAATTCTAAAAATCTGGTTCTTTGCGAATTCTAATAAAAAGTAAACCCAAGACGCGTAGAAACACGAGCTATTACGTCATTCATAGGTGCAGCGCAGGAAGTACAGCGTATTCTCTGTTAGCTTCATGGTGTTGTTACTGTAACGTGAGGTTACCACCTTCCAAGCTTTATCGCCCAAATATAGGCTAAAATTTTAATATTTTGTTAGGTTTAAAATATGTATATATATATGTATGTATATGTTATACATATATCTAATTCAGTAATTATTACGCCAACTGAATAGAGATGGATTTACCAATTTCCAGGGACAGTTTATATTGTGTCGTAGTGGTATCAATTTTTTCATCGGGTAATTAGCACCTTGCCTAGGTACATAAAAAGAGAAAAAAATCTTGGAAAACAGGTGATGGGCAGATATCGAATGAGTGTGCGTGTGTCGCTGGTTTATTAGGATTTGTTTAAGAATTAGGGTTAATTAACCCCTCTGTTTCGTGAAAACTGCTTGTTTCAATGTCCTATCTAGAGTGAATTTAATCAGGTCTAATATGACCAAACTGTGTATTTGCATTATAATCAATGTCATAGTTATAGTCAAGATTTGTGTTATTGTCAAGTTGTTTACCTCAGTATTATTAGGGTTTTGAGATACAATTAATGATCCATACATTTGAAAATGAGCAACATTTTCAAAAAAGATAGTTAAACGTAGAGAGTATCATCAGCATAGGGTACACATTTGTAAAATTATTTATTCTCCTCCTTTAACATTTCATTAAACTTTAGAAGATATCACAAACGTCTCATTAAAAAAAGTATATTACGGGCAAAAACCTTTATGAAACAGTTGTATAAAAAGCAGAATTTTTTTCGTCGTCCCGAATTTTTTAAAACGCTTTCCAACAGAAAAGGTAACTGAAGAATGCATTCTAATTTAGAGTTTTGATATTGTTATCGTTAATACACATTGAAAGATAAAAATAACACGACGTGTGCTCTTATCAATAGATTATTTTGTTTACTGAATACGTTTCGTGGAAGTAAAACTGCTCGAGATAAAATTAAATTATCTCTAACGTATCACTTTTATATCATTTTGTCAGGTATCATTTTGGAATGTGCAAGAACTGAAAAGAAAGGCCTTGGGTGTGTCTGCGTTTGATGAATATGCTAAGTGGGAAAGGGCAGTGGCGGTGTACCTTTCCCTTTCCCAGTTAACATTTGATGAATATGTTAACTGGGAAAGGGCAGCCGGAAGTGGCGGTATACGTTTGATGAATATGCTAAATGGGAAAGGGCAGTGGCGGTCTACGTTTGATGAATATGATAAATGGGAAAGGGCAGGCAGTGGTGGGTTGGCGATGGGATCAGTGGCTGAATGGAGGGACGGTGTTGGCGCGGGTCGGGATATTTCAGTCGGGTTGGGTGTTGGTTCCCGGATGGGTTGGTTTGGATAGATCGATGGAGGACGATGTGGGGTGTGCACGAATATACTAAATAGAAAAGAGGCAGTGGCAGTGTACTTTTGATGAATATACTAAGTGAGGCGGCAGTGGCGGTGTACGTTTGATAGATATGCTAAATGGGAAAGAAGTGGCGTCTACGTTTGATGAATATGATAAATGGGAAAGGGCAGTGGCGGTGTACGTTTGATGAATATACTAAATGGGAAAGGACAGTGGTGGTGTACTTTTGATGAATATGATAAATGGGAAAGGTCAGTGGCGGTGTACGTTTGATGAATATGCTAAATGGGAAAGGGCAGTGGCGGTGTACTTTTGATGAATATGCTAAGTGGGAAAGGACAGTGGCGGTGATTGGGTTGAAAAGGTTAAAAAAGTAGGGAGGGGGGATTTATAGACATCTGAAAGTACCCGAGAGTGTTGAGGTAGACAACAAAATCTCAAAATTTATCTACCAAATTAGTTAACTTTCCCGAACACTGTTGCTTTTTAACGATTCTTAGTTTTAGGCAGTTAAAATGAAACAAAAATTTAATTTTTCCAGCAAAAAGTTGGGGGGGCGACGGCCCCCCCTCGCCGCCACTGGGACAGGAATGGCGCTAGTTTACCCGACGGGGGCCCCGATTTGCCCTACAGGGGGCACGGACTCCCTGACAGGAGGGCGCGACCTGCTGTATGAGGGGGACGAATGTAATGAAATTGTTCTCAAATTTTCGCCAGATTATTATTTATCAACTATACGGTTGAATACCACGTACAAATATTTTCCCCGTCGGGGAAAATTTTTGTACGGTCCCCCCTCTGGCGCCATCTCTGCACTGGGAAAGGAAACAAAACTGTCATATCAAAAAGAGTATTCACAGAGTGCCAAATAATTATCTCTACTTATATAATAAAGAAGAATGTGTGTGTGTTGGCGCTTCTACAGGACAGACATAGAGCAACGAAATTTGGCACAAACATGCTTTGGAGGGTGGGAATGTGCACCTCGGAGCGGTCTTTTTGAAATTTTAATTATAATTTTAATTAAAAATTAAGCTAAATTTTGTTATTTTCCTTAATAACTTCCGAAAATATTACAGCACAAAAATTATTTTTACACCATCTGAAAAATTAAAAAATATCTTTTCAATGATATCAATTAAGTTGTCATACGATTTTTTCTCTAATTTTAATAAATTTTTAAAAATGCTTTTTAGCATAATTTACAACAATACTTTTCATTGTTACAATGAAATTTAAACCGTTTTCCTTGTTTCAACAAATATTAATTGCGTGTTTCCTTTCCATTGTTAAAAGCTTAGACAATATCCTATTGGACTTTTCTTTCTTTTTTTTATTTGATCATTTTTTTGTGTGAAATCTGTAAAGACAATCTGGTCACCGAAGGCGGCTAGTTCTAAATAATTAACTTCGGATTGTTAAACGAAATAGCTATCAATGCGTGCTTTGTAAATGCTCGGAATCAGTTCTGAGATGATAATATCATCATAAATGAATATTTTGGCTTTAGAAGAAATCGAAGCACTAGTCTAGTCATACACTTTAACTTTAGAAGAAATCACAGCTCTAGTCACACACTTGGACATAGAAGAAATCTAAGCACTAGTCATCAGCTGCTACATGTTAAGGCGTTGATTCATGACGGCTTTTCGAATTCACAAACCACAGCTGCATTATTTCTGGGCATAGCTAAAGCGTTCAACAAAATTGTTAAAATGGCGTATTTTTCATGCAGTTCATGGAGTTTTGGCTGAAAACTGCAGTTGAGTTTTTACTTTCTCGTATACAAAGTATGCAAAGAAAAAGTATTGTGATCGTCAAAAAATTCGAACTCGAGATTTTGACGAATCTCCACGTTTTAGATCTCCCTGAGTCCGAAAAACACAATTTTGGAATTATGTCTGTCTGTGAACACGATTACTCGAAAACTATTAGAGCTAGAGGGATGAAATTTAGTATGTGATCTTTACACATAATTTGTAGGTTTCTATCAAATTTTGGACAAAATCCGTCTAAGGGAAGTCTGTCTGTCCGCGTTCATGTGGACTCTATAACTCAAAAACTTAAATAGCTAGATAGATAAAATTGGGTACACAGTTTCTTCATCGGAAATGCAGGTCCGCGTCTAATTTTGGGCCTAATCCGTGAAAGGGTTGACAGTTTGTCGGTCTGTATAATCGCATACTTTTGAACGCCATAATTTCTTAAAAGAATTACTTAGATGAATAAAATTTCGTATGCAGTCTTGAAACCCTAATTGTAGATTTGTCTCCAATTTTCGTTTAAATCGGTTTAAAAAAAGGCGTTGAAATTACCTATTCGGTTTTTCCTCCATTCTACGCAAAAAAACAAAAACAAAACAACAACAACAAAAAAAAAAAAAAAAAACTTTGCGAAAGCTGGAGCGAGTGTTTCCCCCACCTTTAGGGAATACCGCACGTTTCCCCCACCTTAGGGAATACCGCACGTTTCCTTGCGCGCGGTGTATTTTTCCCCCCTATCCGTGTTAATCGTATAAATTGTTGCCATACTGGCCTCTTTAAGGCCAAATTATGGAAATTTGGCTTTTTTTCAAAGCCCTTGGCCTTAAGAATTTTCATTTGGCCTTAAATTCATTTTTGGCCTTTTTTGGCTTTATTTTCGTTTATGACTTTTACAACAATTTTTAATTACTTATTCTATTGTTTTTTAATAAATTTTTGATATTACACATTTCAAATGAGCTGTCAAACGAAATAGCTCCTGAATAGAACAAGTATGTTTTAAATTTCTTTCACTTAAATTTTAGTTTAATAATAGAGCATTGAACATATGCCTATCAAGTGGGATTCGTTTTCATGAAGGATAGCTGCTTTTCTTTAATTTGTTGCATCACGTGTGATTTTAAAATTAAGTAGTTTTCGAGGTATTCAAGAGAAACTAAAAGAGGGATAAAATCCAAAATGGTGGCAAATTTTGAGACTCATTACCTCCCAAACTATTAAAGGTAGAAGAAACATAAAGGCATGTATTTGTAGGGAATTTTACGCTTTTTAATTTGCTGATTACATTAAATTTCCAAATTGAATAGTTTCCGAGATATTTAAAAAAACTAAAATGAGGGACATGGAATCCAAGATGGCGGCAAACTTTGAGACCCATTATTTCAGAAACTATTAAAGCTAGAAGAAAAACAAAAGCATTTATTTTTAGGGAATTTCATTCTATTTAATTTGTAATCAATTGTAATTTGAGAACTGAATAGTTTTCGAGAAATTCAAGAAAAACTAAAAAAGGGGGATGAAATCCAAGATGGCGGCGCGAGCTCCCCTTCCTCCTCAGGATCGGGTCTTTTAGCATGTTCATCAGGAGCCCTTCACGAACAACTGTACCAATTTTCAAAACTATATGATTTAATGTTTTTTTTTTTAAACCCTTCGTTGACTGGATATTGATAACCTTTTTTTTCCGCTCCCTCTTTCTTCAGCAGTGGGCACCGACGTATATTGAAATACTGGAATGTGCCCCCGAACCAGTTAATGTGCCCCCGAAGGGGCACATTAACTGGTAGTCCAAATTAACCGATTTATTAATTTTAAGAAATGTTGTAAAAGGTCATTTAGATTTTTATTGTTAATCTTATAAAAGTTGACTTAATTTTTGGTAATGACAATTTGCATTATTATTTTTATTTTTTTGTCAAACCAAAAAGGCATCCTTTATTTCGCAATAGAAGACGTTGTGTAAATTCAGAAATAAGTATTGAAATTAAAAAATACGCATTTTAAAAATTAAAAATGTATATTTTTAAATAAAACTATGCATTATTATAAAACAGAAAACATCAGATACTTAGGAAATACATGGATCTACGTATGCATGTACAAAGGTGCTTAATTTTTGCAGCAGTTTCTCATTACGCACCCTGATTTAGTATATCAAGAGAATTTTACTGAATTCCCCGGAATCCGAACAAAGGTCAGCCCCAATTAGTCTGTATTCGAGGGGTTCTATTTTTTTTTTTTTTTTTGAAAAAATATTCTAAAAAGTAATGATATTTCCTAGTGTTAAGTGATAATCTTTTTTCTTCATTAGGCTTGGTCACTAGAAAAAAAGTTATGGAAACTGGATGATGCTAAAAGGATTACCAAAGCTAAACACAGACTAATCACAGCTTTGAGGCGGAGTCCCGTCATAGAAGTACTAAAGAAAGAATCAGCATATTATAGGTTTCGATTCACTCGTCCCATTAAAACAGGTAATTTAAAAAAAATTTTAATGCATCGCTAACACTTTTGCATATAAGTTAATATATTTTTATTTTTCAGTTATTGAAAAAAAAAGAGAAGTAAGAATAGTAAAGGAAAGGATTATTTTTTGGCTAACACTTTAACCCTTTAAAGGACCATTTTTTTCTAATAGTAGTTCATTTTCTACAATAAAATAACTTTGGGATTGAAGTTAATTTAAGGAAAGAAATTCATTTAGCTTATTGGACGACATAAATTTTTGTTAATTAATTAATTAGCAAGTGAAAACACTTTGTTTAGGTTTGAGATAAGAAACTGGAACATCTAGGTTTTTGTTTCATCAAAAAATTTAGAGAGAACTCACTCCAACCTTAAAAATTGATGAATTTGGTGGGAAGTATTCTTCCCACGGCCTGAGAAAGGGTTAACCGGTTTTGCCGACGTTCTACAGGCTAGACAAAGTTGGCCGTAACTGGTTTGTCCGTACAGGCAATCAATATTTTCTCCTTTCCTTTTCCAGTTTTAGGGGATAACAGCCTTTGTTGCTTCAAATCCCATAACTCTTTAAATTCAAATTTTCCGGTTTGCCTGTAATTTTAATTCTTGTGACAACACTATCAATATTTTCCAACGGATGGCACAGCTTGTCAGTGTCACTGAAATGTTTCCATCTTCGTTCTTTGATTAAAAGTTTTCTTTTCCTCCTTTTTTTATCAACACTTCTGGTAAAAAAATTGGCCAGTTATGGGGTTAAAAAGAATACTGAGTTATGTGGAGTTTTCCTTTAAGACACACAAAACAATACCCTTATGAGCAATGAATGGCCTATAGTTCCAGCATGATGCAGCACACCACATTTCACTCTTTTTTATGTGGTTTGCGCAGTATAGCTATTTATATCAACTAGCAGTACGCGCATGGCATTGCCCGTGGAATCAGGACTTCACAAAATGAGAAAAAAGAATGCCCACAATGACACGAAAAAGTTTTGAAAGCAAAATCAAAACATAAGATACACATCGGATTGTGGAAATGCATGCTGGGAATGAAAGCATATGACGTCGCCTGCCGCGAGGAAGGTCACTCGTCTAGAGAAACTCTTGCTGTTTGAGCTGATCAGGGAAAAATTAATATAAAAAAAAGGAAAAAAAAAATATATTTTAGCCGTTCTTGTTTTAAATCCGACAGAAACGTTCCAGTTATAAGCTGAAAAAAAAATGAAAATTATAGAGATGTTAAAACGTCAGATGCGATAATTTGAAGAAATCTTTATTAAAAATTACCATAAAAGTGTCTATTTTTCAAAAATTTCTCAAAATGCAGTAAATTCCGTTAAACGTACGAAACAAACTTCATTGGAACGGAAATCGTTTGTTCTTTCCGATGGTGTAACTGTTTTTTTCGTGCAATTATTCGAAGCCATGCTATTGAGAAATGAGTGCGACAAATCACCCAAAACAACACAAAATATTAAATAAAAAAAATTCTAGATTAAATTTTAAAATTCCGGCTTCAAGGTGCATTCAGTCACCATTACGACTACCTGTGTGCCAAATTTCATGGCTGTAAGTGCGATAGGTTCGTCTGGACATCGCAGACACACACACTCAAACATCGCCTTTTATAAGTATAGACTGAGGCATTGGATTGGACAAAGGGGTGTGGTTGTGTGAATGCCATAACCCTACTCCCGAGGGTATTTTTCTGTGCAGTAATCTGATGGAAGAATATCCCAGTTGCTATTGAAAGAGAATCTCATATCTGCATGCTGGCTTCACTTTTACGGACACTATAGTGTTTCATAGCATAGAGGTAGTCACCTCTGCATACTTCGATAAGCGAGTTACTCATTCTGAACATCTCCCTACTGTATCATACAGAAGTAACGACAATCTTATCTATACTTATAAAAGGAAATGTTTGTGTGTGTGCTTGCGTGCAATGTCCAGACGAATCTATTGCACTCACAGCCATGAAATTTGGCACACAGGTAGTCGTAAAGGTGACTCAATGTACCTCGAAGCCAGAATTTTAAAATTCAATCTAGAAATTTTTTTATTTAATGTTTGGGTCATTTTTGGCACGTTAACGGCTGTAGTATCTTTTCTAATGATCGTTGAAAAACAATCAATGCACCATCGGATAGAACAAACAATTTTCGTTCTAATGAAGTTTGTTTTGAGCCGCAAACATAATTTACTGAATTTTGAGAAATTTTTAAAAAATAGTCAGTTTTGCCATCGAAATTTAATTTTTGTTTTAAAATTTGCTGCATCCAACATTCTAATAACACTATTTTCAATTTTTTTCACCTTATAACTGGAACGGTTCTGTCAGATTTAAAACAAAAACGGTTAAAATAATTTTTTTTTTTAAATTAATTTTTTCCTGGTCCTCCCTAACAAGCATTGTTGTGATTTCATTGGCTGACGGTGCACAGCACATGATACGTCATAACCTTCAACTGAATGACTTCAATTATTATTTTAGGCAGTGTCTTAACTTGTTTATGTCTTGCATACTTTATTTGCTTTATAATATTCTTTTTCACGTTGCAATTTTTTAATATTGTTTTGGATAACAAACTCTGTATTTTCTACAGTTGAAATGTCATTATCGAGAGGAAAAATAAGCGGGAAAATCAATAATGTGCATCTTTTGTTTTGTTTTCAGAACTTCTTCATGCCATTGTGGGCGTTTTTTCCCCCTTTCATTTTGTTGGAAGTCCTAATTCCACTGGCAACGCCGTGCGCGTACTGCTAGTTTCTAATAAAGTTGACTTTCCATGCACCAGTATTGTTGTCATACTTTTTTCTTTCAAAACTATGCTTTTTGACCAGTTTTTATGTAGTGTTAGCAATGATTCTCGAGCTACATATTTTGTGCTGTCTTGATGGAAAGCCATGTATTTCATAAATTATATAAGTAATAGGTAAATTCATAAAAAAATTATAAGTTTTCTTAAATTGTAAATTTGCTCTTAAATTTTAGGCAAAATAAAATGCAATAATCTTAAATGACTTGCTTCCAAAGTTGGAAGCAAGTCACACTGGTACACACTGGAATGCCTGTCTGGCACTGCTTTTTATTCACGAGAAAGAAATAAGAAAAAATTGTGAAAACATCCTTAAAACGCTCGATTTTTGTCATCTGTTGGAATTTATATTATGCTTAAATGGTGGATCAACAGTTGCTGTAAGACAATAATTAATCCATTTTATAAAAACTAACTTTTATTTCTTGCTAGAAATAAACTTAAAAATGATAAAAACATTCATCTCCACATAATTACTTCCTTAATCCATCATGCTAACCAGTACAGCAACACAACTAGATTGCTACTAACTTAAAGAATCTAACATACCATCTTGTATAGTCAGATAGAACATGTGTCAAAACCTGATTGGCTGTGATGTCATAGCTGGTTATGACGTCATAGGAAATGTACACGCTCACACCATGACATCACTAACATAAACAAACAGGATGAATACCAAGCCAATCTTTCAAATGTAAACAAAGATTCACAAATAAATATTTAGCCGATTTTTAGATCTTGAAAAACAGCAAATAAACTAACATCATCCAGGTTAGAGCGTTCCGACACTGCTTATTTTGCAACTACACTACTGCTTCCTAGAAATATCAGTGGTTTTATATACTTTAACTAAGTAAGGAACTAGTGCTGTAAGCAATATTGAATTAAGGATGCTGTTATAAAAAAGAACTACAAAATAAATTGCTTTCAGTATTTGAATCTTTACATTTTGCTTTAACCCCTTCGGGACGAGCTCCGCATATTTTTCGTTTGCACTAGATTCCCCACAGGGCCGAGCGCCACATCCGTGCGTTACGGCGAAATTGACTCTGTGGGCCAAATGCTGCATATATGCATTGGGCTTTTGGAAAAAAATGTTATCTATCAGATAGCATTACTATTCCATGTTTCTTTCAAAAGATTGGTTCTGTACATCAATATTTCTTTCTCCAAGATCAGATTGCAGTCGATCAGTGCAGTCGATCCGCGTGTTGTGAACATTGGATTCGGGTATCAACAGAAACAGCGTGTTAGCAATGTAAAGAGAGCACATGTTAGATTCTTTAACCTCATTTTGATTGCTTGTTTATAATTTCTAGTCTCGCTTGGGTTGGGTTATGGCAGACATTCTGTCAAGGGTTTTAGCCTCTCGTTTATATCTGCAGTTATGGGTAAAGAACACAGCTTATCTTTCCGAGGAGGGAATATGTCAATTTTTAAATGACCCTTCTATGGATTTTACGATTTTAATGACAAAACAATAAATTATTAAAGTTCTTCAGATAGTTCCTAATATTCAGATTTTCAATTAGAAGAGGATGTACTAATATATGCGTTTGTAATTCCGTCATATAGTGGAGTTCTAAAATAAATGAAGTGCTAATTATTAAAATTTTCTTGAAGTATTTTATAATATTAAATGTAAATATTTATTTTTTTCTTATTTTGCATCAATAATCTAATGTTAATTTAGGTACTTTCAATTATAGTGAAATATTCTATATTTTTATTATGAATAGAATAAGATATCTTTTATCACATATTTAAAAATTGTTTCATTTCTATGTAAAGGGCACTTTTTATGCATTATTATATAAAGCATTTTTTTTTTTACAAAATTTAATGCATGTTAGGTTTAGCGGGAGAAAATGCTTCGGTCGGTGGCCACCGTCGGAGCTTGCCTGCTTCTGTCTGGTGGGAGTGCTTCCTTCAGCGGTTGTCCGTCCCGAAGGGGTTAAATGTTGATCATTCATCCAATATATGTCGCCCCGCCCCCCCCCCAAGAAACAATTGAAAAATATTATTTAAACCTTCTTCTAAAAGAAATCAAGTGTATTGAAGCTGTATTTTAGAAATGCCTTAAGACACAATGAAAGATTAGGCACATTGGTTTAAAATTTGACTTTAATATTTCTTATAAATAGAAATTAAAAAATATACTGAAACTGAATATAAAATATGTTTTTAGCCTTATGAAACATACACATTGGTTTAAAATTTTACTGACCAACTGAATTGTCTGTTTTTTCAGACAAAAACTCTTCTACTGATGATTCAGATGTTGACAGTGGCAGACATCTACTGGAATTGGAGAGTAATAAAGATTTTAATAATGATACTGGTTCCAGCTCATTCACACATGAAAAACAACCTAAAGTGAAAGAGGTGTATATCACTGTAATAAGTAGGACAACTGAGTCGGGCCTAAATGTGCCATCTCAAGGGTTAGAAAATGAATTCAAAAATGAAGAATTCACCATGTTAAATGAATCTGGTGATATCTATCCTGGTGCTTATAATTCTGATGAAGATAATACTTGGTGGTCAGGTAAATGTTGCTGTGATATTTTGTTAGATAGCACTCTGCTTCGCAATGAGAGGTGCATCTGGCATGGAATTTATTCATAGATATTTGATGAAATCATAAACAAATGTCTGCAGAATGTAATTTTGTAAATAATTATGTGAAGATTTGCATATTCAATAAATAAAATTTTTTTAAACAAATGTTTTTATTCATGACATATAAATGCAGTTTATATACATAGATGACAAATGAAACTGGAATTCTATACAGAATTCTAGTTAACAAGAATTTTTTATTGTTACAATTGTACAGACTTCTGTATTTTTAATTTTTTTTGAAAATTAAGACATAATTACCAATTGCCTTTCTTCCAATCGGAAAGTTATTTTATGTAGTCCACATAAACAGCAAGAAGTTTCTGGTAAATACATGCTTTGATGCATTTTAAACACTTAATTAACAATCCAGTCACTTTAATTTTGATTTACAAATTTTATACTTTCAAAAAGTTTTCCAAATTGTTATTTACTACTACTAAAAACACAGTCTTGTAAAGTACATCCATTAAATCTTAAAAATATGGTAACACAACAGAAATTTTCAGTTCCAGTTCTTAATTTGAAAGTTCGGTTAAATATCGCTAAGATAACTATACAAGTTTAGTATTTATAATAAATTGCCAAAGGCAAACATTCATTTAACATAAAAGGCAGTAATACATTCGTGATCAACTAAGGCACCCATATTTAAAGGAATATAGAATTTTATAATTATAAAATCAGCCAGCCAATAGAAAAGAAATCATTAGTTGTTTATGAATATATTTTTTGATAAAAAAACGAAACAATTAGAAATAGGTTGGATGGAGGAACTATTTATGAGGTAGAGTTTAGTTTTAAGTGAGCACACAAATCTCGTGTCTGAAATGAGTTTAATATTTATAATGCACAAAAACAATCTATGTTTAGGGAAATTTCACAGTTTCTTTTAGAGCTGTGAGAACAAACATAATAATTATTTTAAGATATTGGGATAAAAAGTATAAAGTGGAATTAGATATACAGTAAAAGCTTAACTAACCGGAATGCTTGGGAAACTCCGATTTCCGGATATCTGAAAAGTCTGGATAGTTGAGTGTGACGGGAAAAATGGGAGGGGTGGGGGAGTAGATTGTAGCCTCTTTTTTTTAAAGATTTTTTCAGCCAAATAATTTGTTTTTGTCATTTTGAAATGTGCATTAAATATAATTTTTAAGAATACTTCTGTATCTTCCATAGCATTGTATTTACAAAACACATTATGAGGATTTTAATTTAACATTGATGATAAAAATTTTAAAAAGTATGATCGGTAGCCGAATTTTTACCATAAATATATAGATTGTAAAAATATAAACATATAAAAATAACTGACGAAACTAAAAAATATTCTATTCAGCAAGCATAATAAAACTCTTTTAAATGATCATAAAAAAATCCTAGATTGAATATCAAAATTAATTATCTTTTAGAAGATCGCAAAGGTTTTTGCGCAATATGCGCACCTCCAATTCTCCTGCACTTACTATTACGTAATCGGAATCAACATCTGCCGGTATTCGGAGAGTAAATAAATAAAGGAAAAGAAAGAGACTTACTAATCTGAAATAACCCCCCCATGAGCTTTTTTTACTGATTCTGCCCCTTTGCCATTTTTTTTTTAGTTGTCGATTTTGTTTTTTGGCGAAAGGTGAGGACCTTTTATTATTTTTTTTGGTTCTCACTTTTGCTTTTGAACCTCCCCCCCCAAAAAAAAACAAGTCTGTGTAAATCACAGTACTGTATATTGTTTTTTTTTTCCTTCTACGCCCCTCTGTGCGGAACGAATGTTGCATTCCAGAAAAAAATTGTCCACGTGAATGGAACGGCTCACAAGCATGCTAAATTTTGGAGCACAGATGTAAAATTTTTAGAAAAACTCATTATCTAATTTTTCCGGTTAGTTGAGCTTTCCAGATAATCGAGAGTTTACTGTAATCAATATTTAAATCGGCTGAATTAAATGCATATTATAAACATTCCATGTGAAATCGGGATATACACATCAAATGAATTAGTCTTACCATGTAACATACTTCATTAATAGTAATGATTTTATTTAACAGTAAATCTGTATTCTCCCACCCCTTCCTACATAAAAGTCATGCTTATTTTCTTTAGAAAACTGTATTAAAAACAAGATTTTACTGTAAAAGTAATTTATTCCATTTAAAAATATATTCTTCGAGTGAATTGCAAATGAAACAGATAAACAGCAACACACATGCAATTGCAGGTTGATTTTTCTGATAATTAAAAAATATCAGAGAAGAAAAATCGCCTTACCTGGAAATGATATTTTAAATATACAAAGAAGACTAGTACAAGTGCAAATATAGCAATAAGTACTCGAGTAAATTTATTTTTATACAAACAGTCTTTCCATTTTCATAACGTAAAACACAAAACAATGGCGGTGATTAAGTACAGCAGTTCAAGGGGGAATTATTTGTGCAATTATTGTGTTTGAAGAAACTCGGATATTAGCTATATACAAGGCCAGTTAAAAAATGAATAGTCTGTCGAGTTAGAATTTTTATCTTAAACTTTTCTTCTTCTGAAAGCAATATATGGGATTTCTACTACAAATTATCAATTAAAAGAATGAGAGATTTTCTGTGATAATGACAATCTGATTGTTAAAATATAATTTTGCAACCGAAATTTACTTTTAAAGACAGATTCTGATACAAGCTTTGTGTAGAAAAGTACAATGATAGGAAACAAGAATGAATTTAATTTTAAGTTTGGATATGGAAAATTGTACAGCGCAATAGTAGAACAAGCTGTAAAAATATTCAGTTGGGAATTAAAATTTTAATAATCATAAATATTTTTCAGTATACCTTAACAACGGGTAAAAATTCATTCTTGCAACAATATATTTGAATAACTGAACTAATTTCAAACTTTAAAAATGATTTTGATTTAATTTTATTTTGTTATTTTACAGATTTCTTTATCAGCAAACTGCAAAAAAGTCGAATTCCAAAACTCGGATTTATAAATTTTAACTGACCTTCAAATGTAGGATTAAGTACTTAAAAATATGCATGCATAAATAAAATATACAAGTGACTTGTAATATACATTTAAAAAGAATAAAAATATTTACATAAAGAATGTTTGTGAATACCAAACTTACATAAACATACTGAATCGAAACATGTAAATGCTGAATGGCACTAAGTATTTTGACACAAAACTTAAATGAAAATAAATAAATAAAAATTTAAATAATGCATGAAGAGAACTGGCCATTGGAAATATTCACATTAAATGATAATGACTATTTTTCAGTAATTGGATGAACTTTTTTCTTGGGAGTTTTCTTTTTCGCATTGTGATTTGGCAGCTGAGAAACAAGATCTCTGATTTTTTTCAAGAGTTCATTCATATCACTCTGAAACAAAAAAACAATACCTAGGTAAAGAGAAATACACTGCTAGGTAACAAGTAATATTTAAATCACAGCTCAAGTAAAGTAAGGGAAAAAACCCTTACAATCCATCTTCATCAATAGTTTGTATTAAATACTTTTATTTCTTATAATGATAGAACTAATTAAATCCTACTGAAAACCACTCTTAATCTATAGATTGCTTCTGCAAATAGTGCAAGACATATGTTTAAAATAATTATATCGAGCCACATTTATCTAGTATGGATTTCAATATCATTAGAGAATGGGAGCTGGCTATAACTGTATTCGTCTTTCTTTTGTTTGGATACGAGTGGAATGTTTTGCCACAAACTCATCTAATTAACAGGTGTTTAAGTGCAAATATAGATAGTAAGTGGAAAAAAGGCTATTAATATCTTCCTCAGTCATATAAAAAGGCTAAAGACCCCAGAGATGAGATAGTTGAGCTTGAACACTGCTGAAAGAAGAAGTTAAGATCTCCTCTCTTGGAATTAGAGTTAATTTCCCCCTCTGGTTTCGTGGTGCTGTCAAGCCTCATTGTTTTAGTGTTAATTTGAAAAACTTGAGTAGAACTTCTTATTTTACTGTATATTTGTGTTGGAATTTTATTCCTCAATCTTATTGTGGAATTTAATATATATAATTATAATTAGAATAAATATTTTCATCACAGACTTGCATGGAATTTTGAATGCAAAAAGAACCTCAATACCACAAATTAAGTACAATAGAGTGGGGAGAGGCGAGGGTCCTAATAATGACAGAGGTGGAATGTGATTATGTTTAGATGCTAAATGCGACAGTTTTTTAATTATTTCTTTTATTTAACCATTGCATGTATTTCATTGTTTCTTGCGAGAGTAATTTTTCAACACCCTTTTGACACTGATTTTGTTAAACTGTGGTCATGATTACTGATTTGAGGAATTCGAGATTCCAGATATGTTTATCACACTTTACAACATTAAAAGAGTTGTAGCTAAAATATTTATTGCATGTTCAATTCTTAATACCATTTACAATTATATAATCACATCAAAAAGACATTTTTTTCAGGCAAAAAAATATAACTAATGCCAATTTTATTTATTTATATACAGTTGGACCTCTATTTAACGAGCCTCTGTTTTGCGAATTTTTTCTTGGAACCAAGAACATTTTGTGAATTTCTTCGTAAAATAACCTCCAAATAGTGAAGTGCATTCTCTATTTAACGAACTTTTTCTTGTGATCCAATATTATTTTTTCTCCCTATTTCTCAAAATATTTCTGAACATTTCAAACTTATTCTTTATTTTAACACATTTTATGGTGATCAATGACCTTGAAGCTGGAAAAGGTCAAAACGAAAGTGCTTGAGCATCAAAGAAAAAAATTTAATTCTTCAAGAGGTGGATAAAGGCGTGTCAAAAAAAGGATATTGCTTTAAAATTTGGTATTCCTCCAAACAGCTTATCAACCATAATAAAAAAATCGCGATAAGATACAAAATTATGATTCATCGAATTCTTGTTAAAAATGTTTAAAAGCATGTGTCTATGAAGATGTGGATGAGGCAGTTTTGAAGTGGACATAGTGAAAAATAAAAAAATTACAGCAATGAATTGCAATGAAGATGAAAATGATCATGCTGCAGAAATCAACAAACCTTTGTATGGTGAAATGCTAAAATTCATTAATTTTAATATAAAATTATTTTTTAAATTGAAAATACAGTGTATTCCCGGACAATGTTTTGTTTTATTCTTGTTTTCCTTGCAGATTTCTTTTTGATGGGTAAAATATATAAAACAAATAGATCAGGGTGGCCATCATTTTTGCTGTTTCTGTTTCCCTGACATTTCCAGGTTTTATAAAAAAATTCCCTGACTTTTTTCGGAGGTAGCCCATTAACCACAGAAAAAAATCACCTTCACATTAGCCATACTAAGTATTCATTCAAGTCAGTATGGTTTGAATAAAAAAGCAAAATGTTTGAAAAAAGAACATTTATTTAAAACAATAAACCATAAAATAACTAATACATCTTTACAATGAACAATTCTACTGTACCGAATTTTCCAGGTTTTTCTGCTTAAAAATATAAACTTAAAAATTCTTTAGGATGATCAAAATCTCAATAAAAATATACGTTGCAAAATAAAACATAAAAAGGCAGAGGAAAAAAAACGTAAGAAAACGATTTTTTACTGATGTTTATAAATTAAAATACAGAAGCATAATATTCTGTCACACGAATGGAATCGAATAGTTTGCAAAAGGAAAAAAAACAGCTTTTTATTCCAACCAACTTCCTTCAATACAGCTCAAAATGGACAATATATAAAGAGAAATAAATAAAATAAAGCATCAAAGAGAAAAAATAAAATTCGCAAAAATGGGGATTTAAAATTAAATAAATAAAAATCTAATTTGAATTTTTTTTAAAAAATTACTGTGGCGTTAGCTTCCTTCTTGTGCTAATCCATCACTTTGCTAAATTTGATCTCATATGTCAAAGATCTGGGCGTGCGTAAAGAATGGAAAAAAAAAAAAAAAAAACCCCGAACATGCATACATAATACTAAAAAAATTGTTCTTTTATATGTATGGGTAACGGCTGTCCCATACTTTGAAGATCCCATAATTTATCAAAATCATCAGTAATCATAATGTTTTCCAACACTCGGAGAAAAAAAACATACACAAAATAAACAAACAAAAAAAAAATGCTGAAAGAAAATATTAGCACTAATTTCAAATACTTCATAATTCAATGAAAAGATCTCCCGAAATGGAAAAACAAACTAATTCTGGTATAACTCCTATTTGATATTAAATCATCATAAAAGCAGGCAGTAGTGTGGATGCTAACTTGCAGACAGATAAAGAGAAATTTACGATCTCGTAAGCTATCTGAATCCCTTGGACATATAGCCACATCCCAGTTCTTCTTCCATATCTGAATGTGATTATACTATAGATTTTCATCTCAAGAAGTATCATCTAATTTAACTACCAAAAGGAACGCGCTTCTGTTCATATAGTTCAGTCAAAGAAGGTCCAAAATGGAGTTGAAAAAACATTAACTCATATAGTTTCAAAAAGTGGTACACATGTTCGTGAGGGGCTTATTATGAACATACTAAAAGTCCCCATTCCTGGAGGGTGAGTTCGCAGCGCCCTCTTGGATTTCATCCCTCCTTTTTTAGTTTTTCCTGAATATCTCGAAAAATATTCAGTTTTCAAATTACAATTGATTAAACAAATTAAAGAGCATAAAATTCCCTTCAAACTATACTTTTATTTTTCTTCCAGCTTTAATAGTTTCCCAGATAATGGGTCTCAAAAGTTGCCGCCATCTTTGATTTCATCTCCCTTTTTTAGTTTCACTTGAATATCTCAAAATCTATTCAATTTTCAAGTTACATGTAATCAGCAAAGTAAAGAGCGTAAAATTCCCTACAAACACAAGCTTTTATTTTTGTTTTAGCTTTAATAGTTTCCGAGATAATGGATTTCAAAATTTGCCGTCATCTTGGATTTTATCCCTCTTTTTTTAGTTTTTTTTTTTAATATCTCGAAAACTATTTGATTTTCAAATTACATTAAATACAACAAATTAGTGATCGTAAAATTCCCAACCAATGCATGCTTTTATTTATTTTCTAGCTTTAATAGTTTCAGTGATATTTAAGAAAAAATAAAAAGGGGGGATAAAATCCAAGATGGTTGCAAATTTTGAAATCCATTATCTCGGAAACTATTAAAAGCTAAAACAAAAATAAAAGCATGCGTTTGTAGGGAATTTTGCGCTCTTTAATTTGCTGACTACATGTTATTTAAAAATTGAATAGATTTCGAGATATTCAAGAGAAGCTAAAAAAGGAGGATGAAATCCAAGATGGCAACAACTTTTGAGACTCATTATCTGCGAAACTATTAAAGCTGGCAGAAAAATAAAAGTATATATTTGAAAGGAATTTCAAGCTTTTTAATTTGTTGAATCAATTAAGATTTGAAAATTGAATACTTTTCGAGTTATTCAGAAAAACTAAAAAAGGGGGAATGAAATCCAAGACAGGCGGCAACCTCTGAGACCCATTATCTGGAAAACAATTAAAGCTGGAAGAAAAATATAAGCATGTATTTGTAGGGAATTTCACGCTCTTTAATTTGTTAAATCAATTATAATTTGAAATCTCAATAGTTTTCGAAATATTCTGGAAAAACTAAAAAAGGGGATGAAATCCAAAATGGCACCGTGAGCTTACCCCCCCCCCCAGGACCGGGGGCTTTTAGTATGTTTATCAGAAGCTCCTAACGGACAGGTGTACCAATTTTCAAAACTATATGATTTAATGTTTTTTTTCAAACCCTTCGTTGACTGGACTAGTAGCCGAAATTTCAGTCCCTCGGAAATTTAAATGTAAACACCTATGAACACAAATGGCATTCGTTTTTGACGGTCGGTAAATGACTGATTTTCATTGGTTGCCAACTGTGTTTCATTCTATTTATAAAAAAAGATCAGCGAATTGTCGCCAGCAATAAGAATTATCAAAATTAAAAAAAATTCCAGGTTTAGAATAAATTTCCCTGACTTTTCCCGGTCTCCCGAAATTCCCTGACTATTCCCGGTTTTCCAGGTTTCCCGGTCGGGTGGCCACCCTGTAGATATTAATTTACAAAATAAAGGTGTGATTAATTACTTTTTAATAATATTTAGTGTTCATGAATTTAAAATCTGTTTTTTGTAGTTTAAGGTATTTTAAAAGGTGAATCTCTATTTAACGAATTTTCCATATAACAAACTTTTTTTCGGGATTTAGCGACTTCGTTAAATAGATCCTCGTTAAATCCGACTGTAATTGGCAAAACTGCACTAGTATTTTACAAATCGGTATAATTAACAAGATGCGTAATATTTTGAAATTTAAAAGATTTTAAAATGAAAAATTCAGCACCTACCTCATTATATGTGTACTTGAGTCTACAAGATTTAAAATTCTTTTTTGGAATTTGCTCAATTGCATGTGGAAGACAATACACTGTTTCCTCTTGAGGATTTACAACCTGGGAGAAAAAAAAATCATTTATATTTATTGTAACACATTTGTATTAGTAACATGTAATGACACCAAAATTAAATCACAAATTTTACACTGAATTCTATCAGGAGAGCTTAGTAATCTGTATATCACCAACTTTTCTCTGCTTTCACTTTGAGCAAGAATATAACACAGAAATTTTGCAAACAAATTATCTTTGAAGTAAAATAAACAATTCTGAAAGACCAATTTAGTTGTGAAAAATTTTAGCTATGAACAATTTAGTTATCAGTTTTATGAAAAAAGAAGATAAAAAAAAAGCATTGCACAATTACACAAATTATAAAAACAGTGAATATTTATTTCAAAACACATTAATAAATAAATAATAAAAAAACTGTAAATAAACACTTGTTTCTTCTGATTTAGCCTATGCTTGCTTCTAGTTTGTATCACATCCTTTTTAAACAGCAGCACATTTAAAAAAAGATGAGTGATTAGTTTTTAATACCTTTTTGAGAATTCACCTTTTCAAACTACCATTCCTTCAAATACACTTGGAAAGAGAGATATTAAGATAATTAAACACATTTCACCAATGCATGGAAAAAGAAACCTTAATGCAGCCATTTATATTAGTAATTGTCACAGAAAAGTCCTGTAAAATAAGTTTTGAACCAAAATTTGGCTCAAAGCCTCGTAGGGAAAGTAACTATTGTTTTTAATAATAGACAACCAGATGATGCATGTGAATATACAGCAGGACCACACCGAGCAGGCAGAATCCACGATGTGTTATGGACCTGATTGTGGACACTTGGCCAGATACCTTTTGCTCGTATTCACTTTGAGGTATGGGTTGCTCTTCCTTCCACACATTACCCAAAATTGTTTGGAAACCAAATTTTGATTCCAGGTTCTGAGGATGTTACAATGCCAAAATAAAGGGGTCGAGTGATTTACAAATTTTTTTCTAAATATAAACGAACATGATTTAAGAAAAATAAAATAGTAAAATAATAGACTATACAGTAGAACCCTGGGAATCCGAACTAATTGCGGCTGAACTTTGCTCCGATTATCTCAGAAATCCAGTAAAATACTCTTGATATACAAAATACAGTACGGTATCGACTCTGGGTGCTCTGGGAAGGTGTACAGAAAGAGCATACAACGATTTGTACAGTATGGAGGCAAACAAGTTGAGGGTGAAAAGAGGAGAACCGAGTTTGTTTCTACTCATAAAGGTGTTGTATTCATTATTAAAGACCAATTCGAATACTTCTTTTAAGTTAGGAATAAACATTAGCTTTATTTCTGATTCATCATTGTTATTTCTCCATTTTTCAGAAAATAAAAAAAAATGTTTGGATTATCCGAAATTTCGGATTCCTGGGGCACTACTGTAATATGAAAAATTCAAATAAAGATTTCTAATACACTAACCATTGATACATAACATAGGGTATGACAGATTTCACATTCTTGCTCTGTTTCTTCAATATCTCTTGATCTTTTCTTTTTATCTCGAACTTCTGCAAGCGGAAGTCTCTCGAACTGCTTCAATCCCAGTTCATTCAGCTGAGCCCGTAGTTGTAGTTCTTGGCGCCTGAAATTTTATATTTGTTAAAGGCAAATAAATCTAAGCAAAGAGAGTGATTACCACTATCCAATTCTAAAATGGAAATATAACTGCTCTCACCCTTCAGTGGAAAAATCAAATCACAGGAATTGATATTACCCCTGCTCTAAAATGTACATTATGAAAGTGTAGCATATTTTGTTAGTTTAGTTTGATTAATGTCCCATTTTGAAGCTGTGCAAGGTGTATATAGGGAGGGGCACCATGAGTACACAGATATGAGTTGCTGCCGGATAAGTGAGCAGGAACTCGCTTCCCATGTGGGTCTAGTAACAGTGGGGATTTGGGTCCCTCCACCACCGACAGTACATACCTCCTTTGGGAGGGGTTGGGCCATGGCCTGGTGATGGGCTACTAAGACTCGGTACTCAAGGTATTGCAGCGGCTGTCATTCAGACGATCTGAATGCCAAGGCAGTGCGGGGATAGACCCAATTCTTGTGGTTATAACCTTGAACCATGGTCAGATGACAAGCTGGCACCTCCTCTCCAAGCTTCTGCATCATACCACTGGGAGGATGTCTGACCCAAAGAGATTTAACATGCACAAAGCCTGTAAACATGATGGATTTTTCATGGAATCATGTGCCAAAGGCTGCTACAGCAGTCCTGGTGCATTTTATGGACACATCAATAGTGACATACTACCCTGGCTTGTACATCATTCTGTACTGTCTTAAAACCATATTCCAAAAGTCATTGGCATGAAAAAGCTTATCCAGTTTATTTTGTTCATTGCATATCACTTAAATGCCAAAGCAGCGACATCTGATTAGGTACTAGAGTTTCTTGTTTAATATAGCAAAGCAATACAAGATCTCACAATAATTAACATCAAAAAGAAAGGTATATGGAAGGTGATTATCCTTTTTTTGGCAGCAGAATATATAAAGAAGCCCATTAGTGTGTTTTCAGTTGACCAAGTGAATAAACATCTGAAAATGTATCAATTTGTTGCACACTTTAACCAATTCAATCACTGGTTGAAATCTAGAAGTTGGTACACACTCTTAAAACGCCGCCAAATCGCCAAAGCAATACCTCGATCGCTGCACTTCAATGATGCCAAGTCGCCAAAGCTACTGCAAATAATACTTGCATTAGCTTTGGCGACTTGGCACCATTTTAAGAGTGTGAACCAACTTCTAGATTTCAACCCAATCATCTAATCAGTGATAAAGAGAGAAAAGTTTGAGGTCTGTAGACAGCATAGGTAGGAGAAGGGATAGAGTTACCATGAATCCATTTCAGGTTTACATAACGATTAAACATAAGTTTATCAAAAAAGCTTACCTTATATTTTCAATCATCGGTAGAATTTTTTCTAAAGTTTTGAGATGTGTCTTAAGTGGTGGCTTAGGATCATTTCCTATACTGAAAAGTAACCTCTCCAATGAAAATGCTGGTGACTCGTAACTATTTTTAATGTCCTATATAGGAAACAAAAACGAAAATAATCAAATTGCATTTAGTTAATGAAGCAGCAAAAAAGTTTTCAGGTACTGACCAAGAAATAGTCATACATAATAGCAAACATTAAACGAAACAAACATCACATATTGAATAAGACATATACACATATAAAAGACACACAAAATCATTCAAAAACACTTAAATGAATAATCTTAATTTCAATAATATTAGCCATTAGCAATCAATAAATAATAGATACAAATCAGCAGAAAATAGTAACACATAACTTTAGATTGATTTTTAATTATTATATTTTCAGAAAAATTATTGAAACATATATAAATTCAAAAAGCAAAATTTCAGATGGTGTTTATACAGATATCAGATTCTTATCAAGTGTTGAAAAGAAGTTACTTCACAGAAAATATGAATACACTTACCCCGCCAATAAAAAATACTGTTCTTAATGTATATCTTTAAGATTGATAAATTTTATTGTTAACTTTATTTAAACAGGGTTCTTACTGATTTTTTAAATTTAAAATCAAGGAGTACTTTCAAAATTTTCAAGGAGTCAATATTTACGCATGAAAAAGGGGTTCCCTTTTTAAAGTACACAAAAATTATAACAGAGCATTCAAAACATTGCTAATAACTCAAATAAATGTGGTTATATTTATTTCTTTTATAAGTTTTTACTAAGCTGATTTATCCAAGAATGCCATGTTAAATCTGTTTATATGAAAGTACAACTACCCCCAAAAGTTCAAATATTTAATTACATACCATGTTTCAAATAAAAAACAGTTTCCATTCATTTTTTTTAGAATTTAAATTCTGAAAAAATTTCCATGCCTCACTGTGCACTACATAAGGTGCACAGTGATCCAGTATTTAAAATATAGAGGTGCAAGGAAAGACATGGATTTAGATATTAGAAACTGTTTTTTGGCATTTTCATTGCTTATAAAATAGTATATGAAGAAAATAAAATTATCAAAATTTCTTTATTATTACAACTAATTTAGCTAAAATTGATTAATAGTATCTATTTTCCTTCAACTCCACCATCACAATATATGTCCTTTACAACAAACCATACGTTACAATTTAAAGAAATACAGTTAATTTTTCGAAATAATCCAAGAGAAATAACATTCTCAATTTGCCCCATTCTACTGTTTTGTTTATTACTGATTGGCACTGAAAACCAATTATTAAATTTTGGATACTGCTAGGAGATGGACATCAAATCGTGGAAAGAGCAACGCAAAATACCGAGTAATTGATACAACGACGATTTAGAATCTTTTTTATCGGTGAAACATAGTACACATTTAATAAAAGAAATGTTAAAAATTGAAAATCAAGGAGTTTATAAGGAGTAAAACCCAAATTCAAGGAGTTTCCATAGTGCTTGAAAATGAAAATCGTTTTCAAGGAGCGTACGAACCCAGTTAAACAGTAACTTAAAATTAAAAGAAAACATTTCAGAAAAATTAAAATTTTTTGATTTAAGTATAAAATATTGAACTTTAATTTCAAAAGTTACAGATAGAAGAAGAAATATCATGATTTAAACAAATATTTTAAAATTGAATCAAATTAGAATATTATGAAGTACTTTTACATTTTTGGACTTGCAGGGGGGGGGGGGGGATAACAAGAATTGGACAAATTATGAAATAAAATGGAAATTCGATTGTTAGTAACTCACCTGAAATGCTTTTACTGCCAAATCTAACCACTGTGTAGGTGCAAAATATACAGATTCTGAAACACAATAGCCGGAACAAATAGTAGATGTAAATGATTCAGGAAATATAACAACAAACTGGCCACTACTTTGAATCGTGCGACTTAAAGAAGCTCCATGTTTAACTAACAATTCTGGTGGAACCTGGAGGAAAAAGTCAAGAAATTCATATTTAGAGATAACATTTATGACTATTCTAGAACAGATAGAGTAATGATGAGTATATTACTGCTAAAAAAAGTTATCAGTATGATTCTACTTATACTTTTTATTTTAAAGCAATTTAGATAAGGAAGTTATCAAAATAGACTGCATCTCATAATATTTCTCTTAATGTTGTTTTCAGCTTCTTAAACCTTTTTCACTTGCAGTCTTTTTAATGGGGCTTTCGCGACTATACTGCCACAAGGGAAATTTTGTTGTGACCTCAAAGTTAAAAAATAAAACATTAACTAATGATAATTACAAGGAAATAATGCAATTGAAAAATAATTAAAATTTTTTTTTGATGAAATCTTTTAAAGTTTTTTTTTTTTTTTTTTTGCTTACAAATTTTGAAGAATCTTAAAGGAAAAGGTCTTGTAGGAAAATTACAGGAGCCTGATACTTTTCTTCAAGACCCTATTTGTTATTGTGAACAACAGTTTAACCCTCCGAGAGGTTAGCTATTTTGATGGACTAGCTTTAAAGTCGTAAAAATTTGCTTTTAAAGAGAATAAGTGGATCTTTATTGGATGTTTTTATTGTCTTCAGAAAGTTTAAAATTGAAATCAGAAGATCACTGAAAAGCGTAATACAAATATAATATATATATATATATACAACAATATTCAATACAGATATAGAGAAAAATTACTTATTATTACTCTGTATTATTAAATACAAGAAATAAACTTCAGACATCATACCATTGCAGTATCAGATGAAAGCCACAGAGGTTTATTTGTACAATACTCTGGCACTATTTTTTTCATAGCATTTCTAAATTTTTCACAACCATTAGCAGGTATTCCATACCTATAAGAGGTACAAACATTAATTAAGTCATTCAAAATATTTAGATAAATGATGTTAAAATAAATAGTTAATTAGACAATTCATGAAAAATACTACAAAATCACAATATTTCATAATTCATCAACAACAAATCTTCTATTTCCTAAATGTATCTGATATATGTGAATTTTAAATTTTCATACAAATATATGGACCAGCTTACCAAATTTTGCTAGCACCAGTATGCAGATATTCAATCCAAGGAAAAGAATGAGGATCCCTGTACCAGCAGCCCGTAGTAAATAGCATACCCACATGAAGGGTTGGAACAGTAATTCCTATAAAAAATTAAAATACTTAAGAATACATTTAATATTATAAAACTTATTTTAAAGTTTTAAAGATGAAATAATACCTGATAAAGGTCCCATAGATCTTAAAACAGATCTACTATTATTTGTCAATACTTTTAAATTCCATGGATGCCTAAAAATTACAAAACATTTTAGCAAGAGTAAGGAGAGGGTGAGGGAGATATTTAAAGCATATACATGTATTTTATTTTCAAGGTTACACAAGCAAAACTTACTTCGCAAAAGGGCTACGATTAGTCGGAAACCCACTTTGGGTTACACAGCTGTCTATATTTCCAGCATGCACTACTACACGCTGTTGCCTTTCAGTAACTATTTTCCAGAATTCATGCTAAAACATACAAATATTGAGTAAGCATAAATAAACATTTGAAATTATATAATTAAAATATAAATACAGTGGAATTTGACTATATGAAGCTGACAAGATCACAATAAAAATTCCACTTATTAAGAAAGTTTGAATTAAGAAAAAATGGGTCTAATAGGAAATGACAATTTTCATACTAAAAATTGTGGTAAAGATTTATTTTTAATATTTATCAGCTTTATAATAAATAATATATAGTTGATAAATAAACAGCAAGAAATTTTAACAAATAGTGATAATAATTATAATTAATAACATTTTAGCTATAATAAATTCAATAAATAAACAGTATCCAGCACTTTAAATACATCAACTGTACAATAAAACTTCAAAATATATGGTACAATTCACATCTGAAATGTTCAGATTAAAAAAAAAAGGGTGAGTAATTATTGAAAATAAATTCAAATTAGACAATATTTTAACTTTACGATGATAGGAAATTGAGAGAACCAAAGAAAAAAATTAAATTAGAAACAAATTCGAATTAAAACACTTGAATTTGCAAAGTTCCATTACATTATGGGTAAAAAATAAAAATGATTTAACCTCAACATGAAAAGATCAACACAACCAAGTATTTTAAAACCAAATAAATCTATGAATAGCTTTTACCTCAACTTCTTCTGGAGCAGGTTCATTTTTAAACCACATATTCATTGTATTTCTGGCTATTCTGTAGAAGTTACTCAGAGACATAGAACGACCCTGTGCAAAAGAAAAGATACATATTTAGGCATCAAAATAAGCAGAATATAGTTAATTTTGGGAAACTACTTATGTCATCAGTTTTGATAAAATGACAAGACATTCTGACAATACTGAATTTCTTATTCTTGCTCCAAGCTGAAAAATATCCAAAATTTAAAATAAATGCCCTAGATTGCCTTGCTTTTTACTTACAAGTAAGTAACACACATAAAAAAAATTATAAAAATATTGACTAAATTTTTTGAAAATTAGCTTCAGAACAATTTTCCATCTGAAATTTACTACACATAGAGTATGGCCATTATGTTTTTGCCTTCTCTCAACATATTTATTTTAATTACTTTTGTGGTTTAGGGGAAAAATTCATTTTAATGTATATGCACAATGATTAGAAGTTGAAGTGGATAAAAAGATAATAATTTGATTAGTTCTTGAATTTTGATGGATTATGTACATTCAGAAATGTTTATTTTATTAGGATAAATCATGTATAAAGTGACAAAATTCTCTGGATCTTTCAGGGCAGTTCAAGTTTTTAAAATTTGATTTGGTGCCCCCCCCCAACCCTTTACATTTTCTTGTGTAATTATAATTAATAAATAATTATTTCCCACTAAAAACATTAACTATAAGTTTTAAGAAAATAGCTTCTGGGAATTTCCCTCTCTGAACTTATACTATAAATAATATATGGTCACCCTATTTTAGTGCATAATGCCAGTTCAGTATGAAAATTCTTTTGAAAATTATATATATATGATCTTGTTATTTTAGTGACAACGTAAAGCAGTGTTTCCCAACGTAGGGCTCACGTCCCATGGGAGGGACAATTTGAAAATGGACTCGTCCAGAGTTTACAAGCAACCATCTACTCTGATTTAACTAGCATATATAAATTGTAAGATCAAAATGGCATATTTTTCTTTAGGATCTCTACTAGCTAAAAAATTTCCAAAAATATATATAAAAAAGTTTTTAATCCAAGCAACTTAAAAAAAAAATGGCAAACTTACAAAACTTTATTATTATTAAGGTTATTTTGTACTTGAATTTCAGTTATCCATTATATGCTTTGAAAATTTATTTACTGTGTTTTTCAACAGTTTCTTAATGATTTCTTCCAACAACATAACATGTAAGTTTTTTTCAGTGATCAATTTAATTTTTGAAAATTAAAAATTATCTAAATGTTACATAGGGCCAGTGGCGAATCTAGGATTCGGGTTGGGGGCGGAGGTCATAAAAACTTTGTATCGTCGTGATGAATGTCAAACCTCAAGGCTGAAGTAAACCAAAACACTATAACTTTACAGACTTTACTCACCTGACAATAAGAATCATAAAGAACACTACAATACTTTCGATAATTTAATAAAAATTACAATGAAATAACTAGCCAAAAAGCATGTTCGACCGAGTCAAAGCTACAAGTAACGAGTAGAATGACTGCAAAATTAGGAAAATTTTCAAGCCTGTCAAGCCATAAAGTAATGTTGAAATGTTATTATTATTTTTTAGAAAGAGGGAAATTAAGAAAAAACAATTGTAATAATGTTGAATGAAATCAAGAATTCTGGCTTGGCTCGGGGGGGGGGGGGGGCTGTACCCCGATAGCCCCCCTGGATTCGCCACTGCATAGGGCACATAAGAATTTTGGAAAAGCTTAAGTTGGGCATGGCACACAAAAAGGAAGGGAAACATTGATGTAAAGTGATCAAATCATATATTAGCCACAATAGTAAATTATTTAGCCTTTTGTTCCATATCAAGATCAGTTGAAATTCAGGCAATCTACTTCAGACACTCATTTCACTAAACTAGGAATCTGACAAGTTTCCTTACTTTTGTCACACAATCATAATTTTCTTCATCCTCTACTTCCTCATCTGCAGAATCTGGCGAGTTGCGCAATTTAACATGTTTTTCATGATCGGCAAGTACTTCTTCCTTAATCTTCTGTTTTTCATCTGATGGCAGTAGGTCATAAGAAACTAAATATTTGCAATAAGCGTCGTAGAGTTTAGTAACTCGATCCTGAGCCTACAAACAGAGAGGAGAAAAAAAATTACATGAATATGATATGAAAAGGAATTCATTTCAGACAGTAGAAACTTATAGTACAATAGCTATAGCAAAACACTACTGTTTCAAAATTAACTTCTAAAAAATTAAAAATCAGTAGATGATGCTTACACTTTTCGGCACACGCATCGCATCAGCAACTTTTTGCCACCTTTTCTTTTCTATTACTTGCTGTAAACCACCATACTGTTGGACTGTATGATAAAATTTACAGATATCTAATTCAATGCCTCCCATCTATAAATAAAAGCATTAATTAAAGTAATATTATAAGTAAACAAACTAATCTCAAAAACTTCAAATTTTATTAACTTTTAGACTCTTCAAGTACCCATTTTGAATAAGGAAAGAATAGAAAGACTTCATTTATTACAATTAATTGGTGCAAATACATCTCTAATGAAAATAAAAAAAAGATTAAAAATTATATTTTCAATAATGTGTCATATTCACAATGCCAATTGTATAAAACTGTGGTTTTTCTAAGGTCACAACACACCAAATCCCACTCTTGCAAGAAAAGTGAAGGCAAAAGCAAGTTGTTTCTCTGTAAGCAGTTTTTATTTGTGAATGAACTTGTACCGAAAAACACGAGTTACTTCTTCAGGACGTTTCCGAATGTGCTCAAGGGTAGATCTGTCATATTGCTAAAAATTGTCTGGTTGAACATTCAAAGAACTGGTCTCTTCAAATTTTTCATATATCCTCATTATAATCTTTTAGCCAGATGGAATTCATGAATAATAAATGCAGTATTACTATGACTTTGATAAGAAAAAAAAATTACCATCAATGCATATCCTTGGAAAGTCGTCATCATTATTATTGCTAATACCAAGTTTTCAATTCATATTAATTATTAATAGCCTATGCAAATTAAAAGAGTTGGCTTGAAGATTAAAAATATGCAGTTGTGATTTAATTTTGGCAACAGCTCAAATACACAAACAATTAAAATAAAAGCAAAATTCAAGTTTCATACTCTTTAGAATTTGTTTAATGCAAATAAAACTATTTATTTTTTTCAGAAAAATATGCCTTCTTAAGAAAATTTTGATGCTATTCATGGTAGAATCTTAGAGTGCATACCTTGAATAGTACGAGTTCAAATTTTGGTATCGGTTTGATTATTAGCTATAGCTGCAGAATCCTCAGCATCACCCTACTTATTTTATGATCACCTGGGAGTTTACACCATTTAAAGCTCTGAACACCCAATTATTTTGATTTGATAACTTTACCGTCTGAAAAATTAGTTTTCAAGTGAACAGACTGAAAATTCTTCTCAATTTAATCAAATTTATGAAATCTTAAGAACATCTTATTAGTGGAACTTAAAGAAAATATAAATGAGAAAAAAATAGAAAATATTTAGTTTGGCAGCTTAGTGCAAATTCTTCATTCACTTTGGATTATTAGCATTCTATGTTGCAATACAAATTTTGAGCAGATGTTCATGTTTAAACAATGTAAAATTACTAAGTATGTTACCTAAAATTAAAACAAAAATTTATCTGAAAATGTAAACTTTTTTCCCTAAATCGAAGTTAAGAAAGGAGAAAACATCTTAACCCCTTAAGTCTCGCACCCGTCATATTGACATGCATTGAATTATCGCATTTTTAGGCATAAACTAAAATTTAGCTTCATAATTTGACACAGAAATTATGTAGAATACATAAGTATCTCGTGTATTCTATGCCTTCTTGAATGAAAAGGACAGCTCCTTTCCAAAACAGGAGGGGTCATCTTATTAGATAGCAAAAATAAAAGGCGATCCTTAAAAGGGGTTAAAAAACTTACTAAAGGAGCTTGCTCAAATTTCATTTTTTGAGATTTCAAGTGTTTTCGAATACAGGCAGTATCCTGTACGTTAGGACCCCACCTGCAATAGAATTACAGATTAATAAAACATTTTATTTTGATTATTCTCGTAAAGTTTTGAGATGTTAAGTTCATAAAAATAAAACAAATAGTTTTTAACTTACCTGTAGAGCATTTTGTGTAAATACTGATTGTGGGCAGTAAACCTCATGTCATCATTTACTTTACATTCAGGCTATAGAACAAAATACACATTTTAAATAAATATTTTACTTGTGAAACTAAAATATTCATTAACAGAAACCTAATTTTATAAATTATATGAATGCTAACTGACTATTAGTTTGCAACTGAATTAACAAAACTTTGGTTTCTTTCTTTATTCAAATTTAATTAAGTAATCATTTTATAAAATTTTGAGAAACAAGAACTTAAGCACAATTTTTGGAAAAAGGTTATCCTCTTCCTATTATTTAAATAAGATTTAATGGCAAGAAGGTTATTTAATTGAATTAAGAAGTTTCCAATCAGAGCAAAAGTGAGTTATATTTAATGAGCAATAAAAGTTAATTCAACAAGGGATGATCAGGACATTTATTTGTGAAAGAAACTGTTTAACAGGAGTTCCGCCTTGAAGGACTTTTCAAAGAATTTTTTCTTTTGTGTGTGTTATTTATTAGAGGAGGAATTTCATTCAAAAAGATAAGCTGCAAAGCACAACGAGTATTGATATTGCAAATAATATTCATTTAAGCCAATAACTTCTTAAACTGTACAATGTGAAAGTTTTTAACTTTGCCTAATTATTAGCATCTAATACGACTTATAAATTAAAAGTTTATTTATATTCTAAATGCTTAATACCAAAAAAATTAAATCCTAATAAGCTTACTGTAAATTGAGGGGAAAAAAAACCACACTTGCTATAAATGTCTTAAAATCTTCCTTCATAAATAAACATAATAGATCCATCACTTAATATTATTTTAGAGGGGAAAAATAATTATTAGGAAGAGAGAAATGTAGAATTTACCAATTTATTTGATTAAAATTTTTAAACGTACCTTAAAAGAAGACGGTGGTACAATTTTACAGATGCCATACTGCTCAGCTTCTGGGCGTATCTTGTTGATATATTCAAGAGGATCAGTGAACTCATTCTCTTCTGGATAAAATACAGGAGCAGCTACTAGTCTAGCAGAATCCAAAGGAAACTGTTGGGATTTTGTAAAAGAAATATTGGTGGCAGTTTTTGCTTTTTTGGATGGTGTGCTTCTCTTTTTCTCCTTAGGAGTTGCAGACTGTTTAATACTACTGGTGGATGCCTTCGATTTGTTAGGTGTTTTGGATGGACCAATAACACTGTTGGTGGAAACAGGAGATTTTCCAGGTGTAGGTGGATGCCGAGTACTATCTGATACTTTTGATACTCCAGGAGTTATTGCTGGAAGATTAGGGCTGCTAGTACTTTTGGGTGCAATTGACTTTTCAGGAGTCACAGACACTATAGGAATTTTAACACAATTTGTTACTTTCGGAGGTGATGGCAGTATAGAAATATTGGTGTTCCCTGAAAATTTTGATGCTCCAGAAGTTGTAACTGAAAGAGGAACATTGACATTGCTAGAAATTTTGGATTTCTCAGGTGTTAAAGGAGTTAGAGGTACAGTAATATTACTGGACATTTTTGGTTTTCCAGATGTTACAGGAGATAAAGAAACAGTAACATTAGTACATATTTTTGCTTTCCCAGGTGTTAAAGGAGCAAGGGGAACAGAAACATTAGCAGATATTTTCGATTTCCCAGGTGTAACTGGAGTTAGGGGAACGACAGCATTAGCAGGTATTTTTGGTTTTCCAGGTGTTACAGAAACTAAGGGGACTGTAATGCTATTAGCCATATTTGGTTTTACAGGTGATACAGTAGTATGGACATCAGTAGGCATTTGAATCTTTCCACCTGTAACAGGTAAAAGAACATGACTCACAGATTCTGATAGAACAGGCTTAGGAGAAGGGAGATGAACAAAATTGGATACTACTGGTCTTTGAGATGTAGTTGGGATTACAGAAGAATCTACATTTGTAACTGTTTGCATGTCTGGAATTTTTTTTGGTTGCTGTGAATTATGATTCAGAGTTGAAAGGGAATCTGCCATTGTTGTAGGAACTATAGACTTCATTTCTGTAGTTGGGGATGGAGATCCAACAGGAGTCATGGTTTGAGTACCAACTGACATTTCCTCACTTTTTACATGTTCTGGAATAGAACTTAAAGTTTCCTCAAGATCGTCTTCACAAGTGTTTGTAGCAGCATCAGCCATGGTTTTAGGAACAGGAGGAGGAATGTCTTGAATAAAATGAAGAGGAACTTGGGAGATACTGTCTCTGGTAGTTAAAAGTATAGCCCCTGGGGGAAAAGTTTCCTCAAAGACACCTGGAAATTCACCCGTAACTATACCTTGGTAATTATCATTAGTGCTAAATACTAAATCAGTAGAAATTCGTTGAGAAACATCTGTAGCAGTCAGAGTTTCAATAGGTGTGGCATTGTCAGAAATGGCTTCAATAACATAAGTTGTAGGAGTGCTAATGTCATTTGTACATGTCTGTGTATCATTAGTTGTAGACTGAACAGTTATATTTACAAGTTCTTCATGGTGAGTTTCTACTGAAGATTTTGATAGAGAATGCAAAGATTCAGAAACAGAGCTTGAAGACTCTTTGTCAACTGATGTAAGAGATAAAGCCTCCAAGTTTTTATGCTTTTCTTGATTATCTTTTTTATGATGGTCCCCCTTTGTTTTGTGCTTTTGCTTTTTATTTTTTGAGTGACTTTTTTCGCTTAAGTTAAGCTTCTCCTTCTTTAGCTCTTTCTTTTTCAATTTATTTTTCTTTTTAAGACCTTTCTTCTTCGAGTATTTTCTTAAAAGTTTCGAAGAAAGCTTTTTTGATAGTTTCTTTTCTTTTAAAAGCGCCAATTTTTTGCGTTTTTTTGACTTCTTATCACTGGAAAGTCGCCGTTTAAATTCTTTAAATCCAGAAATTTCATTTAGAATGCTAGATTTACTTATAAGATTTTTTATTTTTTCTATATCTTTTAGTTCATTGTGCTTTTTCTTCTTTTTAGGAGATTTCGTTTCTTCATAACTATTGGACCTGGACAATTTTGAAGAATCTTTTTTACTTGATTTTTCTTTTTTGCCCTCAGAAGATTCAATTTTTGCATCAGATTTCTTTTCTGATGAGCTATTTTCTCTCTCGCCTTCTTTTCTATTTAGCTTTGAGCCATCCTTTTCAGAATCCCTCTTAGATGACTTAGAGCTACAGGAGCTTTCTCGTTTATGCTTCATTCGCTCTTTCTCTTCTTTTTTACTAGATTTCGAGCGTTCTCGTTTCAGGAGTTTGGCTAGAGACTTTTCAGAATCTTTTTTACTACTTTTATCATCTTTTTTAGATGACTTGTCTTTTGAACTACTCTTATCTTTTTTGTGCTTAGAAGACTCACCTTCCTTTTTAACTTTCTCGGAATCCTTTTTAACTTTTGAATCTTTGACTTCAATGAATAATAAATTAGACTCTGAATTAACCTTTTCTTCCAGTGAAGATGAAGAACTGGAACTTGCAGCCTTAGAAGACATAAAATTTGATTTTAATTTTAAGTATTGATCTAAAGTTATGTCATAGTCGGAATCATCATCAGAATCTTTATCAAGAAAAGAGATTGAATCAACTACTTGACAGTTTTTGTTATCTAATTTTACTTCATTACTGCTTTTATAAGAAACTGCGTCAGGATTCTTCTTGAGGTTATTATAAGATGAAGAGATATCAGATGAAATTTTAGTATTATCAGTTTTTATTTTCTTAAAATCTTTTTTCAGGTCTACTTTACTGGGCCGCTTTCCAACTTCAGCCTTTTCCGAGTGCTTTCTGTTATCAAGTTTATCTTTATTGAAGGATTCTTTTGTGTCTTTATTCATAGTTTTATTTGCAGCAACATGTTTGAAAATGCTTTCATCCTCCATAGTTGCAATATTTATTTGGTTTGAAGCACCATTTATAGAACTAGTAGAAACACAGGCTACATTTTCATGACCTTGTTTATTCAATTCCTTTTTCTGTAAATTTTTTGTTGAATCCTTAATTTCAGATTTACTTCTATTATTTTCAAATTCCTTAACAGATTCTTTTTTATGAGATTTTCCACTTTTTTCAGATATTTTATTTTGCACTTTTTGATTTTTGTCAGACATTTTCTTAAGTAATTTATCTTCTTTATAAGCTGTGTTTTTAAAATATTTTTTATCATTATGTTTTTTGATATTATGACTTTCACTTGACGAAGCATCCAATTTTGAATTAAATTTTGCACTTTTATCCAAATTCAATTTCTTGTCACTTTCTTCCTTGTCAATACCACTACAGCTAGGTTCACAATTAATTATAAATGCTGGTTCTTCACATTCAACATTCAGAGAAATTAGTTCAGAAATATCTTTTTTAAGATTTTTGTCATTCTTTTGTAGATTCAAATTATTCTGAACACTACTTTCTTCATCTTTAATAAGATTGGAAGAATGTTTTTCTAAATTGTTTTCAAAGTTATTCTTAGAAATTGATTCTTTACCCTTATTACTTAAGGATTTCAGATTATTTTCGATTTCAGGTTTTAATGCAGCATTACTAGGTTTTGATGCTTCAGGCAACCTGTTGATTTTTGTAACATTAGCGAGATCCTCAGATTTGATATTAGAATTGTTCGTTTTGGATGCAAGTTTATTTTCATCAGGTTTTTGATGTTCTTTTTTATTTACTACAGCAGATGCTTTATCTAATTTATCAGATTTGCTTAGTCTGTTGTCAACAGGTTTACTCAGACTATTTTCAGAAGATTTATTCACCTTGTTATCAGTAAGTTTTTTAACACTGGCATCAGCAACTTTGTTAGTTTTGTCATCTAGTTTATTCATTTTGATGTCAGCAGATTTATTTGTTTTGTTTTCAATATGCTTAGTTCCTTTGTTTTGATTAATTTTATTCTTGCTGTCGACACTTTTAGCTCTGCTTTCAGAAGATTTAACTGCTTTAACATCACCTGATCTAGACCTAGAATGCAAATTCTCATTTCCAGTATTAGAGGAACAACTTGGTTTGGGTTCAATATGTGCAGGAGTTTTAGAACTTCTAGTATGCATAACAGAATCAGCCATTTTTTTCACAACCTTTGAAGAGCTGACTTGTTTGGATGCTTTATTCGGTTCAGAGCTAAGGGATTTATTTTTAGTTTCTTTATCACTCTTTGTTAATTTGCTTCCAGTTTCTTTCTTATGCAAGGTTAGTTTTTGTTTTTTAGCTGCTGTCTGATCATCATTAATATGTCTTTTCTTATCTTGTTTAGGCAAAGGAATACTTTTAGAACTCTGTAACTTGGATTTTTTTTCTGGATTTGCCCAAAGCATTTCTTCGATTTGATGTTTGGCACTACGAGTGACACGTTTATTTTGGAGGTCTTTTCTTAGAGACATTGTTTTCGAAACAAGACTTTTCCTAGCAACTTTCTTCAAAATTCTTTGTTTTGCAGTTCTTTTAATAATGGTTCTAGATTTTATATTTTTGGAATGGAGAGCAGACTTTTTAGCATTTAATCGGTTCTGCATGTGTTTTCTAAGCAGTATCTGTCTAGGTGTCAAAGAAGATTTATCTTTAGAATCTTCTCGATTTCTTAATCTCTCAGATATTCTTGAAGAGTTCTCAGTCTTATCTTGCTTAGCGGATGGCAGCGCCTGTGACTGATTCTTCTTTGCAGGCGCACTATTAATCACTTCAGGTTCACTATCAGAATCAACATCCACAATAGGTGGGACAAGTTTAGCTCTTCTTAGCCACATAGTCTTTTTGTTTAAGGCCAATCTCTTCTGTCCAAATGTTTTGGTTGGATGAGCTGATCGCAAGGATTTTCGCTTTTCTATGGCAAGCTTCCTTTCTGTTCGAGACTGCTTGATTTTAGTAGGAACTAATGGGGTAGATTTTGCTTCATTTTTATTTACAGTGTTGCGAGAAGTCCTTTTTTCAGTTGGTTTGACATTACTTTGTGATCTAGTAGTTGATCCTGCTGATTTAGTAGGTTGAACGGCAGCTGCAGGCTTAGGTGGTATTAACTTTTTCTTATTAGTTTCCAGTCTTTTCTTTTTATATTTTTCTCGAAGAGCATTTAAAGCTGAAGAACGAGTTCTTGTATTTGAGGAGGTTTTTGAACGCGAAGAAGCTGATGGTATGAATTCAACATCAGTAGATCCATCCCTGGATTTCCGCTTTCGAACAATTGATACCTATAAAAAGTCCAAAACCAGTTAATATGGAAGTAATAATTTACTTTATGGTATAGTATTAAAAAAACAAATCTCCCAATTCTCCTTTGTTATTAGACAGGGTTCTTACTGATTTTTTACATTAAAAATCAAGGAGTATTTAAGGAGTTTTCAAGGGGTATTTTCAAAATTTTCAAGGAGTCAATATTTACGCATGAAAAAGGGTTTAAAGTACACAAAAATTATATTAGAGTATTTAAAAGATTGCTAATAACTCAAATAAATGTGGTTATAACTAAGCTGATTTATCCAAGAATGCCATGTTAAATCTGTTTACATGAAAGTAGAAAATACAAGTACCCCAAAAGTTCAAATAGTTCATTACATACCATGTTTCAAATAAAAAACTATTTCCATTAATTTTTTTTAGAATTTAAATTCTTAAATAATTTTCCATGCCTCACTGTGCACCTTATGTAGTGCACAGTGATCCAGTATTTAAAATATAGAGGAGCAAAGAGAGACATGGATTTCGATAATAGAAACTGTTTTTTTGGCATTTTCATTGCTTATAAAATAGTATATGAAGAAAATAAAATTAACAAAATTTCTTTATTATTACAACTAATTTAGCTAAAAATGATTAAGAGTATCTATTTTCCTTCAACTCCACCATCACAATATACGTCCTTTACAACAAACCATATGTTACAATTTAAAGAAATACAGTTAATTTTTCGAAATAATCCACGAGAAATAACATTCTCAATTTGCCCCATTCTATTGTTTTGTTTATTACTGATTGGCACTTAAAACCAATTATTAAATTTTGGATACTGCTAGGAGATGAACATCAAATCATGAAAAGAGCAACACAAAATACTGGGTAATTGATACGACGCCGATTTAGAATCCTTTTTATCGGTGAAACATAGTACACATTTAATAAAAGAAATGTTAAAAATTGAAAATCAAGGAGTTTATAAGGAGTAAAACCCAAATTCAAGGAGTTTCCATAGTGCTTGAAAATGAAAATCGTTTTCAAGGAGTTGTTAAGGAGTTTTCAAGGAGCATACGAACCCTGTTAGAACTATTTAAACAGAATGGGATGTTTGAGACTATTGTTGATTTTTAGCTTGAGGATAAAATTTGATGACGAAAAAGTCAGAGCAATTTATAAGCAAAATTTTTCTCTTTTACAAAAAGGGGTCCGATATGACTGTATGCAAAGAATATATTTTCATTAATTCAACATCAATTTTAACCATATTACAATAAATTTGATGGGTGCAACTGAATGAAGTTGTGACACAAATTTTATGCAGAATATAAATTTTTTAAATCTTCAAAAATAATAGTTATGAAATGTAACTCACATATTTTTTTTACAATAATCGAAAATACTCAGAAATTATCTGAAGATATTTCATAACTCTTGAAACTACACTAATACTTTTACAATTTTTTTAAAAACTAACTTCAAATTTGAACAAAACCTTCAATTTCACTCAAAACCTTCTCAACTTTTTAAGAGTGAAAATGATACCGCAAAACATAAAAGGTTCTGCAAATATAATTCATGTGATTTTCAAACATTTCAAAAAATTTTATAAAAAATTATTACTTTAATTTGCATTGCCAACAGTAAACATTGATAATAATGGATACCGGGCATAGAGTATTCCATAAATATATAAAAGGAATAACAGTTTAATCTAATGAGTTACAAGAAAAAATGAATTTGATTCAATTCACCAGCTAGATAATTTAAAGCCCATTATACAGAAAACCACGAAACCTGCATCATCAGTAGATGATATAGTAAATATTTTTATGCACTTGAGCTTGTTCAGCTCCACCATAGCTGGAGATAAATATTGCTTAAGCTTCAGGGTTGATAGATTTATTGTGCAATGTCTTATTCTTGAAACGAAGTGGAAAAGTTGTAAAAGTTAATTCATATAAAAAATAAAGGTTACTTGAGAGATACTGATTTAGGCAGAATCCTGATTCAGTGCTCAAAATATGCTAATTAACTCTTTCCTAGATTATAATGAGTTTTGGACTCATTGGAGTAACATGCTCGTCAGTTTTTAGGTTGAGAATAGCCGTCATCAGTGACCAGCTGTCCGCTCATAATACAACTGCATAGCTGCAACTTCTACTGCTTGAGGTGAACTTTCAGTAAACTGCCATTCTTTTACATGTTACCATAATCCTCAAAATAAAAAAAATCCATGGGGGGGGGCGCCAATTGATTTAATAACACAATTCTTTGTTTGATACTCTTGATCTCTGCAGATAGGTTGCAAAATCTTGCGTCCACCCCCAGACTTTCTTTCACATACTGGCAATTTACCGAAAAAAGGCTAAAAATATTAATTAATTACAATTGTTTTTTTTAAAATGTATACAATAACTGAACTAGTGTCGATGCTCTTCTTAGTTATAAAATTGTTTTCCTACATGTCTGAATATTGTGGCCCTTTTTGAAGTGCTGCCTGGGGCGGACTGCACCCCATGCCCCTCCATAGCTATGCCACTGCTGTAATATTACAGTGAAACCTCTTCGAACGGCCACCCCTCTTAACGGCCAATTTTTCGGCCCATAGACCTAATGTTAAAATAACCCCTAGCAACGGCCGCCGGGTGGGTTCGCCCATCCCATTTGACAAACGCATCAGTTAGAGATTTACTTTTTAAACTGAAAAACGAACTTGAAAAAATGGTTTTTTCCGAGAAGGGTAAAAACTTAAAGCAGTCACAAATTGTATCCTTTTTTCAAAAAATGTAAAAAAATTATTAAATAAAGTACTATTTTCTCTTTAGATAAGTCTCAGACTTCATTTTAAATAAGAAATATGTGTCAGACTTGTTTATATTATGTGCTATAGCAATTATCTTGTAATTGTAACGAAAACCCTTCAGAGCGCCCACCCCCTCTGAGTGGCCAATGTTTCTCGGAACGGAGGGGTGGCCGCTCAGAGAGGTTTCACTGTAATAGCCTGTAGCTATGCTTGCAACTTGGTGGTTGTAAAGGTTGAAGGACTCTCTGCCATAGTTTTAATTTGTAATTTCTCTCGAAAATGGAGGGTGGTAGGCAAGCAAACATTGATGACAAGAAATCTAAAGGTCATAAGCTTCCATATGAGAGAAAAATTGTTTAAATTCGGTCCAGTGGTTGAGGCTGAGGGGGGGGGGACTGTTTGAAGGTTTTCCCCCAAAGAGAACGTACAGTGGAGAAATATGAATATTTTTTATTTCTTTCAAAAATGGAGGGTGGTGGTGGTAGTCCTCTAGTTTTGCCAGTTATTTTAAATATATAGATGGAAAGGGTTAACAAAGGAGGTGGAGGAATTAAATATCTTACTTATACAGAAATAATTATCATGAATTGCTTTTTCGGGAAAGAAAGACGGAAAAAGCCTTCTATACATATAACTATTTAAATACCCATTTGCCTGAAATTTTCGCAGAAAAGATAATTTTAATTGATTGCAATATTTGTTCTCACACATTGCTATCTTAACAAAAAGAAAAAAATTAAAGAATTTTTATTACTATTATCAAAATATAATTCTCAATTATATTGTACTGAAATGAACTTTATTCTTTGTGTATAGACAAAAGTTAAATTAAACAATTAATACCAAATTACAATACAGATTTTAAATTACATGCATATTAAAAATGAATTGAAATATACATGGCACGTTAAAATACAAAGGTAATATAGAATATCAAATTAGAAAAGATAATTAACATATTAATGTATAATTTCAGAATTAGAAATGTTTAGAAATTGTGTTAAGAAATAAAGACAACAAAAAGAATAAAATACAATGAACTTGGCTAATCTGAAGCTGACAGGACCACAATAGAAATTTGTATTAAAAAAATTGGGTCTCAAAATGTGTACAGCAAGAGAAAACTAAAATTGGCAGTAAAGATTTATTTTTAATATTTAATAGTTTTGATAAATAATACATATTTAATCAATAAACAGCTCACAATTTTAATCAATATAGCGATATTAATTAAACACTCTAATAATCTTACAAAGAAAAAATTTCCATAAACAAGTAAGTAATTTTAATAAATAACATACAGCACTTTGAATATAACAATTGTATAATAAAACTTCTAGATAAACAGCAATATTCATATCTAACAGGTTCAAAGATTTTTTTTTTTTTTTAAAGAAAGAAGAGTTTTAATTGCCTTTTTTACCATTAAATATACTGTACAGCAGTCGAACCCTCGATTGAACTAAGGGCCTTAAAAATTATTCACTCATGACCACTGAGACATGGTACGGACAAGCTGAATTAGCGAAAGCAATTTACAAATTTTATTTTTGACTTGGAATACACCAAAATAAGTTCAAATTAATAGTCGATTCCTTTAGAGAAAAAAAATCCGTATTTTTGAATCCTAGCAGGTAGGTGATCCTTGAAAAAGTCCACTGTGGATTCTTTTTATTTTGATTCAGTCCTTTTGTGGCTTTGTTTATTTTATTAGTTGGTTAATTTCTTGAATTCCAAATTAAAAACATAAATGCAATTGAAACACATACTCTCTTGCAATAATAGCAACTGCAGTTAGTGATAAGAGAGGTAAAATGATAATTTTTGTTTCTCTGAATGCACTGAAATCACATTTCAACTCAATTCTGTTAAAAAAAAATAGGAGGGCGAGAAGAAGCTGTACAAAATTAACATGTTCAGGCTGGTGATGCAATTCATGCTTCTCTCTAATGGTGGTACGCACTGCCTGATGAAACATTCAAGTGCAAGCCACCGGAGGTAGTGCTGCCTGATGGGGCATCTAGGAGCGAGCCACCAGTGGTACACGCCGTATATTTTTATTACACAGGTCAGTGAATATTTGCACTTACAACTAAATTCAATTCGAATATATCAGGATCATATTTAGGACTATTTAAGTACGTGGAAGTATACACTATGGAATTTTTCCATCTATGTACTATCAAGTTAGATTGTGACTGACAATAATGTGTATGTGTATAACTCCCAGCGTACATATAAATATTACAAACGGTTAGAAAAAATATTAAAAAAATAACATTACCTCTTTATGTGATTTTGAATGTGCTTTCTTTAAGGATTGAGCTGAATCTAGCTGCTTTTTGGTCAGTGCTTTGCATGCTGAAGATTTTCGTGCTGCACCATTTGGCAGATTTTCATGCCTAATGGCATTTTTATCACGAGGCTCTGGCGTTTTTTGTGTTAATTCTTTATGATTCCCGTTTTCTTTTATTTCAAGATCCGGACTCAGACTTCGACAGTCTGAACTGGTGTCGCTTTTTGAGCAGCAATTGAGGAAATCCAATGAAGGAGGTAATATGGATGTACCTGTATAAAAGAAAGGGGAAGAGATGTTCATTATATAAATTTTAACGAGAGGCGGGATGATTTCTCTAGAGTAGTTATAAAAATCTGAAAGCAGTATAATTAATTTCAAGCACAGACATGACACATTTCCGCGGAAACGCGGATTTCCGCTTTTTTGGCATCGAATTTAATCATTCTTAGGATCGATGCAAATCTGCATTAAAATTTTTGTTAATGTGTTGGGGGGGGGGGTTGCTCCCGCAAGCAAAAACTGTGCGCCATGTGAAAATTTTGTGTAAGCGAAAGAGTTTCGCATTCATGAGATAATGCGTAATCCTACCGAAAGCCGTTCAGCGTCCGAGTTATGTATCGACGTTTTGCCGCATTTTGGGGTCAAAGTTTAGCATTGGGTTTGGGGAGGAATGCACGAAGGATGTATTCTTTTCTTTCTCGTTTCGTTCAATCGCCTTTCGTTCAATCCAATCGGAATTCATTCCGAATTCTGAAAGAAAATCATCCACGAATTTCTTCTGATCTGAATTTCGTGAGATCAAAGATCGTTAGCTCTCCGTAAAGGAAGCCATTTTATTTTCGCGTTCTCTTTTACATTCTTTTCTTCATTTTTGTTAGTTATTTCGATTTCATTTTTGTTAGTTTTCGTTCCTTAACGTTTGTGTATCAACACAGGCATGACACATTTGTGCGGATTTCTATGTTTTCGGCATCGAATTTTGTCATTCTTGGGATCGATGTAAATCTGCATTAAAAGTTTCGGTAATGCGTTAGGGCAGGGGAGGAGGGGTCGCTCACAAAAGACGTGAATAGCACGCAAACAAAAAGTGTGCGCCGTGTGCACATTCAAAATAATATCAGATTTTATAGATAAAAGATCAGGGAGAATGTATATTGAAACATATTCTTCAATTTAGAGTGTTAAATACAAAATGATTAGCAAAAAACAGTCTGCTTTTGAATATTTTAGAAAAAAGATTTTTTGCGTGATGCATGCAAAAATTGCACGTGCAAAAATTTAAGGTCATCAGCAAATGGTACTAGGAGGAACTTGATAGTAAGAAAATAGCAATGAGAAAAATATAAAGAAAGACCCCAATAAAAAAAAAAGACAAAAATTTAGAAAATGGAGGAAAATAGCAGACTGAAGCATATAAAAAAAATCCCTTTTCGGCAAGCTTGAAGGCAAAGGTAGATTCCTTTACGCTAATGTTACAGAAGTAATTAAATATTACATGTTGATCAATACAGACATAGCCAATGACTTTGTTGTTTCTACACATTGCAATATTTACGCTGTGATTCTGTTTTCATGGCATTTAATTTTTTACTATATCAAGGTTTTATCATTCCATTTTTCATTCCAAAAGGTTATGCTTTGTAAAATCACATGGCATGAAACATTTAAACATTACTAGAATGTGCTCATTTAGAGAACTCCCTGGTTACAGAGATAATAATCACTAAATTCTTTACATATAAGGGAATAAAAATTATTAAACATTGTGAGTTCCAAATTTAACACGTGTGTTTAAAAGCACAGGATATCAATGCAGCCATTTTGAACCGGAAATTTAGATCTCCATCGACAGTTAAAAGCAAATACTCAGGCAGAAAACCCAAAAACAATTTTAAAGTTAATGAGATATTTTTCAATATAAAAAAGGATAAAGGGAACTCTTATATATCTTTTTTGGCTATTTTATATTAAATTTATTAAACAAATCTTGGTGTAGTCATGTTTAGTTAAATATGAAATTAAAGTAATCTGTCAAATTAACTAATTATCAAATTAACTATTAAAATTAACTGTTTGATTAATTAAAATGAACTATTTACTTAAATAAAATTAAATATTTAATTAATTGTGATGATATCTTCACTAAAACCTTTTTTTATGGCTCATACTATATGCCAGCAATCTTAATCTTGTAATTATCTAATAATTATCTTAATTTAAATAAAAGTTATTGTGTCTGTATGTATGTTCCACATCTCCTCCTAAACCACTGGACTGATTTCAACCAGACTTTGCATACTTTTTATTTAAGACAAGAGAAAGTTCACCTTAACTTTTCAAAGCCCAAAAGTTACTTACAATTTCAGTTAATTAAAAATTAAGCAAGGCATTTTTCCTCGATATCTTTGGAAAACATTATCTCATGAAACTATTTTTAAACCTTATTAATTTTTTTTTTTTAAATTAGCATTTCAGTGACAAACATTTCATTTCTATACAATTTGTTTCTCTCATTTTAATATTTTTTCAAAATTAATTTTATACAGAATTCGTAACAATATTCTTTATTGTTGAAGAACAAGAATAATACCAATATATATAGTTGCCAGAATATATTCATAGAATTCTGGACTAATGCTAAAAGAAAATTTTAAATTTAGACGATTAACAATTCATATCAGGACCAAATAATGATTGACTGATTGTCATTCTTTAAATTAATGAATAATTAACTAGTTAATTTATTTGTTCAAAATATTCATTGAAACCTTTCTTTCTTTTACTTTAGTAATTGTTAACGAAATTTGAAGTACCTATATAACAAATAATTTATGGAGAAAACAGCTGTTTTTAAAAATCTTTTGTTTCAATTGATATTCTCATTTTAATCAAAAACGTTTCAGATCAGAAAAGGAATTTGTGTATTATAATTTTTATACAATAGTAGTTTTTACATTAAAAATATTAGACATGAAAGCATTTTAATCCGGAGCAAAGCCAGGTATATCAGCTTGCTTACCGTACAAGAAGTGGAAGTGAATGCAGCTGATGGGAGCACATAACATCTAAGTAATTCTTGCTGTCAAAAAACTTTCAATATAAAAGTAGTTTGTTATGATAAGGTGATAATTCCCCTAATTGAAAGTTTCTTTCTATCTTCAATCGTAACAGAGTAATGGGGAAATTATAAATCGGGCGGGCTGGGGAATTGAATATCGCTTTTCGGCTCATAACTTCTAAGCAATTTTAGCTGACAAAAACTTTTAATATAAAAGTTGTTCGTTCTTATATGGTGATAATTCGCCTAATTGAATTTTTTTCCTATCTTTAGTCGTAACAGAGCTATGGGGAAATGATAAAATGGGGGAAGAGATTGAAAGTGGCATTTTAGCTCATAGCTTCTAAAAAATTGTAACTATCAAAAAAGGTTCAATGCGAAAGTTTTTTATTATAAAGAGGCAATAATTCGCCTATTTTGAGTTTTCATTCTATCTTCAATCATAAAGGAATTATGGGAAAATGCAATTTTCAATCCCCCCACCATTTCTACTCCCTTTTAGCTAGTTAGCCCATCTACAAACTCGGTCGATATTTTCACCGAACTTACAACATATCCCTCGCCGGTTAAAATCTAATCAAAATTACTCTAGTTATCGTGTTCACAAGATAACATGGGCAAAAGCGTTATATATATGTCTCTACTAATAATAAGGAAAAGAACATTTCACCCTCTATTCTCATATTAATTAGAGCTGCAAGAATGAAATCGGGTGGAAGAGACTGCAAATGACGAGAGCTTTCCAACAAGGGGTGACATGCATAGGTTAAAACATACTTTAAGTTAGGAGGAGGAGAGGGGAAGGATGGGAAAATCACTTTTCAGCTCATAACTTCTAAGCAATTGTAGCTATCGAAAAAGTGTAAATGCAAGAATTGTTCGTTATGATAAGGCAATAATTTGCCTAATTTGAATTTTCTTTCTATTTTCAATTGTAAAGGAATTATGAGAAAATGAAAATTTACCCCCCCCCCCCCACCATTTCCACCCCCTTTGAGCTGGATAGCCCATCTACGAACTCGACCGAGATTTTCACTATCCTTACAACACATCCCATGCTGGTTAAATTTACATCAAAATTACTCCAGTTATCGTGTTCACAAGATAACATGCGAAAAAGCGTTATACATATATATATATAATATAAACTTTTTAACGAAGGGTGGTTTTGGGTTCTAGGGGTCATGATTGGTGAAGATCTGCAGAAATTTTCCAAAAAAAAGTCCGAAAGTCGTGTCATGAGAACCATTGCAATAGGTAGATTTCCTATAAGGAATCTACCTAAAAGCTTGAACTGTTAGCTCAAAAAATGAGAAACAAAAGTCTTAATAATTATGTATAATCCAAAAAAGTTTTACATGGCCATATTTTTTAGTGAGAATTTTTACCAAAGTTTTTATTTTAACAAAACTTTATACGTAATTCATTTTTCACCCATTAATTTGCTTTTAAATAATAATTCTACAGTATTTTTAATATCTCAAGCACTTTTTGTATAAATTTATTCATTTATTGTTCAATTAATCATACTTATTTTACTTCTCGGTGTTTACGTTTGATAAGATTCCGTATTTATGAATTTCAGCTTTTTTTGTTCCAAGTCTGTGTCATGTCTGCAAGCATCATACATAATACGGGGGTGCTTTTGGGCGAGATAAAATTATAATAATAGATTTTTTGCTTTTGCCAATGGCAGGAAATTTCCAGATTTGTTAGTCTTTGTACATAGCCATCTAACACCTTTGCACATCAATCCACCTTCTGTGGATTTTAACCACAGTACAGTCAAACGTTGCAAATCCGGACGTCCAAAATCTAGAATTATCCAAAATCTGGACCTTTTTCATTCTGTAACTCCCCCCCCCCCCAAAAAAAATATATATATCCTAACTTTTAACTACCAAATCGGCGCCCAGAGTCAGCAGAAACTGGTCGTAACCATCTGGGGAGGGAAGGGATTTAACCACATGTACAATGATGTGCGACGAAAGTATTGCGGGGGGGAGGGGGGGTATTGTAATCCTAATGTTAGAATCTCAAAAGAAAAGCTGAAATTTTTGAACTACTTGAGTACATTAAGTCAATAGAACAAGAAATTGCCGAAATATGCAGTATGGTGTTGATGAACTTCGAAACTTCAGTATCCGATAGCGAGGAGAGTGAAGAAGAAACACAAGTGGAAGATAAAATACCAATTGAAAGTTTAGTGGAAGTGTTGAACACCACAATAAACGGACTTGAGAAAAGGGACTTTATTTCAGAGTCGGACATAACGGCGATACATAAAATAAAAGAGAAGTTACTTAATCAAAAACCGAAACTAATGAAGCAACTCACTTTAAATTAAATGTTTTGTAAAAATGTTAAAATTAATAAGAAATAATATTAATTATGTTTATAAATCCAAGAAAACAAGTAATAAATAAGTTTTTTTAAAAATTTAAATTGAATTATGTGTTTTATGATGTTAAATTCACTTCTTAATATTGAAATGATCTAAGACTGGAATTGCTGAAGTCCCGACGATTCCAGATTTGCGACGTTTGACTGTATTAGAAGAATAGTTACCCAGTTTCAATATTTCTAAAATGTTAGTTCCAAGACGTAGGAGCATGCCATGCCCTTTGTCAAACTCACCTAAATCTCAGACTTTATAAATGACAAGAGAAAGAAACACTCAGATTGACAGCAGTGGTTCCCTTGCACCTGTTTAAATTTGCATAGTGATTATGCCACCAGACTAGTCCCAAGATTCACAGATAAGGGTGGTCATAATGGCTTTACAGTACATATTATATCAACACTAGCAGTACCTTCATGGCGTTGCCCTTGACATCATGAATTTCAGCAATTTTTTTGAAAAAAAGCCCACAATCTTCAGCTTCAGTTTTAAACTTTTAAGTCACATTATGTATATACTCCTTGAGATCATTTTTTTTTTTTTCAGTTTCAGCGAAAGTACACGCAACTAAAGATATCAGCCTTCAAAAAGTATAAAAACAAACGAATTAAAAGCATGATCTCTCGATGCGACGACAGACGTACTGCAAAATCTCACTGAAAGAGAAGGGATTATTACGCCACGTGGTTTCGATGAAAGGCATGCTGGGAATAGAACACCACGACCTTGGTTATGAAGAATGGAAGGAAAACGGGGAGAAAAATAACTTTCAACTCCCAGGAAAAAATTTAAAAAAAATGTGAAAAGATATTTTAACCTTTCTTGTTTTAAATCCGACAGAACTGTTCTAGTTATAAGCTGAAAAAAATTGAAAATAATAGTGTTATTAGAAAGTCGGATGCAACAAATTTTAAAACAAAAATAAGATTCCGATGTTGAAACTGACTATTTTTTAAAAATTTCTCAAAATTCTGTAAATTATGTTAGAAATTCAAAACTAACTTCATTAGAACGGAAAACACGTGCTCTTTCCAATGGTGTATTTATTTTTTTCGTACAATTATCCAAAATCATGCTATTGATAAATTAGTGCGAAAAATCAACCAAAACAACACAAAACATAAAATAAAAAAATTTCTAGATTAAATTTTAAAATTTTGGCTTCGAGGTGCATTCAGTCACCATTACAACTACCTGTGTGCCAAATTTCATGGCTGTAAGTGCGATAGATTTGTCTGGACATCACAGACAAACACACACACACAACCATTGCCTTTTATAAGTATAGATAATAATAGCTGAAGCTACTTGCAATGCATGAAAAAATGTTCTTGAAATGATTACATATTAAAATAACACTTATTTTATACAAACCTCTCAAGCATAAGAATGTTAAAAAGTCCTCTGTCTTTGGTCGTTTGTATGGTAAAAGCTCAGTTGTTGAATTATTAACATATGGAACTTTGAGAGGTGTTGGCACAGGACTGTTTGGATTGGAGCCTTGGGCAAATTTGCGCTGAGCATGAACTTTTGCCCTAAAATGAGAAAAATAAATTAAATTAAGCCAATTTTATCTAAAATAAAAATAACAAAATATTATAATGGAAGCACAATCCTCTTTTACACACAAATTGAAATAAAGACTTCAAAACAAAAAAATTAAACACTGCATTTCATTTAAATTAATGAAGTTTTTAATTAATCAAAACTCATTCTGCTCGTCTGTCAGAATCTCCATTTTAAAAGTATACCATAATATCTTCTCTTCTTGCAATAAAAAAAAAAATTAAGAAAAGATATCAGGTTCTAATATGTATTCTAAAAATTTTTCATTAACCCTTCATTGCATACTGTATCAAATTTGATGCATAATTTATATTTAATGTTAATAATAATAGAAATTTTTTGTCCACTCATACATGATGTTTTAGATTAGAAACATCATAAGAGACCAGATAATAATCATTCGTTCCATTTTCTACGGACAGGACCTATTGTTAAGTCTGTAGTAGCCAGTTATTCAATTCCAGATATGCTTATTGATATAATTATGCAGTTTTCAGCATTTAAAAGGAGTCTTGCATCTTTGATGATTTCATCAATTGCTATAAAAAAGAAATAGTGATTTGATACATTCATTAAATTCAATTTAATAATATCACAATTCTGTTTTTATTTTGTGTATTTTTCTGTTTTATGTGAATTTCCCATGCCAAAAACTTTTTATTTTGAAATTTAAAAAATTGTGCATTGAAGGGTTAAAAAAATTTGGACTTCTTTGTTATAGTAGCTCCCAAGCTTACTTGGTGAACTTTGGATTTTATGCCAAGCAGATCACAGCTATGATTTTGATATAATGAAATTTTGGCTTGATTTAGAGGTTGCTTATGGGGGCCGATATAACAAGGAAGTATGAAAAATTTGTAGCTGAATTGCCAGATTCAGATAAAAAGTACCGACTAAAAATGACTAAAGTTTAGAACAGTGAATGCGAACACAAAAAGTGGAAGTGGATGGAAAATCCAAGCTTTTCTAACAACTTTCTTGCACTCAGATTAAACAAAAATTATTACAGACACATGAGTAAAACAATAACAACTGGATTAAAAGGCTTTAAAATTTTAGTTTATGAGTAAATAAATCTTAGCTACATAAATGTATTGACAAGTGTGTTAGTTTAAGCTACTTTCAATACTGAATAATAAAATTCCTTTTGAAAGTTAGACAGCTGTCAAAATGGTAAAAAAAAAAAAAGGGGAATTTCTATTCATTTGTTTAAAAATATTTTTTAAGGGATGTGGAAGTATGCTCTTTACAGTAATTTGATTGATTCAAAGAAAAACTTATCATACATAGAATAATAAAACATACCTTAAAAAGTTCGAAATTTCAGCAGTTTTCAAGATATACAGAATTTACATATGGCACTACTTTATTAAATGTCCAGCATATAAAATTTCTTTACAGACAATAAATTCATTCAAAACTAAATTTGTGTAACATATTTCTAATTTAGGTACTTTTCCGTTCGCCAGGCGCAAATGTCGCCATTTGTGAACCAAACGTGAGCCAAGTCACCAAGCGAAGCGATTTTCTGTTAGCCGGGCGCAAATGTCGCCAATTGTGAACCAAATGAGAGCCAAGTCACCAAAGCAAAGCGATTTTCCATTAGCCGGCGCAAATATCGCCAATTGTGAGCCAAGTCGCCATGAGAATGGTTGTAAGAAATTTGGTGGAATTCTACATTATTTGGAGATTTTTGCTTGCGCCTGGCTAACGGAAAAGTACCCTAATTTATCCACAATAAGGCCGCTTGAAACCGAAATTAACAAATCTTAAATAGTGTGAGAAAGAATATTATATGTTAATTCAGTTGCACCAACATGTCTTTTAAATTTGTATGAATTAAAGCTTAAAACCTTACAAATAAAGTAAACTATTTATCCAATCTGTGAACAGACTGTTAATATGCAGTGATAATATAGTATTGTTTATCTCATTCTCTTTACTGTAAATAAAGTGGTACTGCTTTCAATTCCTGAATATTAATCATAGTTTCCCCAATAAACCCATGATAAATAAATTTTAACCACCCAATTTTAATATTGTAATACTTAATGTCCATCACTCAGTGAGAATTATTGGCACAAGAACTAAATACTTGGTTCAATTAAACAGCAAAAATTAAATAAAGATTGAATTAAATGAAGTGCAGTCATAAAAATTGTATCACATCAAGAACTAGATACAAATGGTGATAAGAGAATAGTCAAGAGACAATAATGAAAACAGCATTTAGTTAAAACAGGATAAATAAAGTCAGACAGTGAGCAAACACCAATGCAATTAAAAAATGGGATCAAATAGGGATAAGGACATTAGAAATGTAATAATTGACCCTTTCTGCCACGGTGGTCGCAAAAGAGGACACCAACTTTAAAATTTGCTGAAAAAATCCCAATCTACTTTGAAACCCGGAAAATTGCACCAAAAGGCAGCTAATAGTACTTCTCATAGAATGTAGATGGCAGCAAGATGAAATTTTGTTTCGAAATCGGAAATATTAGAGATAAAAAATGTGAGAATTCATCGACTCAGAGATAGGAAATTTTTTGAGTTAACAATTTTAGCAAATTCACTTGAAAATTTTCTTCCAATATTCTTGAGTTTTAATTTATGCTTTCCTCTAAGATTCTGCAATACTTTTTGAGTGTACCAAGGTGGCTCCTCATATGGGGGGGGGGAATGAAGCAAGTTAATTTTTTTTTGTAGATTCTATGTCTAGACAATAAACTAAACCTATTCATGATTTTTTTTCATCATAGTTCAAAAACTTTAATGCCTTGCGTCGGAAAGGGTTAAGTAAAGAATGTTTGGCAGCGTTATAGAAGGATCTGTTATGCCATCAGAATGCACAACAATGGATCAAGGAATTTACTGAAGCAAAAAGTGAGAACATACTTCAAGAATGTGTTTCGCAAACATGAGACAATAGGAGAAAGGAGCAGTTTCTCATAACAACAAATGTCCATGTATGAATTGTGTGTGGCTGAATGACAGTAGTGTCTCTATGAAGCACATCAAGCCAGCTTTCAATAATTAGTTTGATAGAGCAGAAACTTGCTATTATACATGAAGACCATTATACAGGGTGTCCATAAATTATCTTTACAACTTTAGACTTTAATAACTTCAAAACTAGACTAGATAATAAACAGTTTTCAGCATGTGACAAGACAACTCATAAAGTTTTTGTTTTCTAGGTGACACAGATTTGGCATAAAATGTGGATGCTGCAGGAGAAAGCTCTGTGCGTAGCCTGGTTCATAGAGACAAAGTCCGATACCCAAGCTCTATAAAGCAGGCTACACACAATGCTTTCTCCTGTGGCGTCCACACTTTTCGTCACATAGGAAAAAAAAACTTAAGAGTTATATTGTCAGATATTGAAAACAGTTTGTTATTATCTAGTATAGTTTTGAAGTTATTAAAGTTTAAAGATAATTTATGGACACCCTGTTTATACATATTGTTACAAAGCTATAAAGTCGTTTCCCTGGGATGCTAGACTTGGCGAGAAATTTGGCGACCTCGGCGACAAAGGGAATTTTCTAGAAGGACCTCGAACTTTCCACCTATTTCTACTGGTTTCATGAACTCTCTAGAGATTACGTCACTTCCTACGTAATGAAGTCACTTCCTGTTGAAAAGTATAAGGCAAGCTCTCAAGCCAAGAAGAGTGAGTTGGATCTTGATCTACAAGCAAGCTGGTGAGTTAACAAGAAACCTTTGAGAGCTGTGTTGAGATTTATTGGTAGTCTCTGTTGTGAATTTTTACTAGTGCTGTGTTAATACTTGTGTTACGTTTCTTTGCTTAGAATACCTGTAAAATAAAGAGCTTTTTTTTTGTAATCCTGCTTATTGAACTGCATTCACGTACACCCACAAGACGATTTTGTCACAATATTATACAAGAAGACCATTGATTCAGCCATTTATTATAATACTTAAGATAAAATAACAAAAGGTATAATAGAATAAATTAAAGCACCAACTTTTTCAAGATGTCATCTTGCTCATTAACAGCTGGCTCCTCTGTAGGTGCTTTCATGTCTTCCTCTGGCTCATCTTCATCCTCATCTAAATTTTTTCTCTTTGTTTCTTGAAGGGAGGCGTACAGCGCTTTCTTCAAATCAGTTTCTTCTCTCCACAGAAGACCATTGCTGCCATCCTGAATACAATTTATAAAAAATTCAAACAATACCATTTCAGCTTAAAATATTTTTGTACAAATGGATATGTTACTAGGTTAAAGCATCATTTTCTTTTCTAAACTGAAAACTGTAGATTTGAATAAGGAATGAAGAATATGTTCTAAGAAGTCCTGGCAGTTTATGAAAAAAATATATCAAGATAAATAAAAGCACAATTCATGAATAGTTTGTATGCTCTAGAAATGTAAACTTCAATTTGCTTCCAAATACTGAAACATAAGGAAGGTTTTAGTGAAGGTTTCATGACATTTTTTTTACATCAATAACAAACATACAAATATTTTTATCCCAAGCAAATCAGTTATTATGAGTAAGTATTTAATTACTTAGGAACACAAAAATTGATAGAGCAGATAATGATTTCACAAGAAACAAATAATACTCTTCATGATACTGAGTAAACCCATAGCAGTTTAAAAATGAATGTTTTAATTTACACAACCATAAAACAGTATATACTAAATTTAATAAACCAAAATTGAAAGACAGATTTGTATAAATAGGGCTTCTTGATTTCATCACTATCTGTTTACATTCTAAACAGCAATTATACAGGGCGAGTATGACCTATTCTACCAAACAAAAGAGGGTGATAGAAGAGTCCATGGGCATCATAAAACACGATAGCAACCCTCTTCAATGCTAATGATTTCCAAGTTATGATGGATACAATGATTTTTCTAAAAATCGTGAAGAAATCCAAATTTAAAAAGTTTTGGGCAGATCCACACTCAAAATAAGCACATATTCTGAAAGAGCACTTAAAAGCCTTTAACATGACACCATTTTCACCAAAATACCTGGATTTAAAGCCGAGTTACAAGCGCCGAAATGCAAAATCGAATTTTCACTAAAATTTTTAATATTGAATACCGCAAACACCATTCAAGCTAAAATCTGTCAAATTTACCAAAAACTTGTCTATTCTACCAGCTTTCGAATGAGCCTACCATAAATCATATCAGTGTCTTATTTCAGGAGAAATTTAGTCTTTCGTTGGCAATACATCACTGAAATCGGTGTTCGTCGAAATAGACATTCGACAAAATGTCACCAAGCAAAACGATGGTGGATAAATAGAATGAATGCAAATTCGCCACTATGAACTCTTTCTGACATGCAAATATCAGAAGGAGTGGCTTTAAATCCAGGTATTTTGATGAAAATGGTGTCATGTTGAAGGATTTTAACTGCAATTTCAGATTATGTGCTTATTTCGCATGTACTTAGATCTGCCAAAAATTTTTTTAATTTGGATTTCTTCACGATTTTTAGCAAAATCATTGTATCCACCATAACTTAGAAACTGTTAGCATAGGACAGGGTTGTTATATTATTTTATGATCCCCATGGGCTCTTCCATCACCTCTTTTGTTTGGCAGAATAGGTCAAACGCACCCTGTATATACTCTTATACCAAAACAGCATCATAAAACAACATAATCCGATTTGGTGGGATATTTTTAAAATTATAAATTACCATGAGAATCAAAGAATTCTTAATTGCAAATTTGTGCTGAAAATCTATTCCAACAGAGCTGCTTAAAAGGGCCCTAATCATATTCCCCAACTCATTTCCATTCTAATTTACACTATTAGACAATACACAGCACTTATGTGGCTGTAAAATAAAAACTATACATTTGTAAAGCACTGTAAGAATGTTTTAAACTCTAATTTCTGTAAAAATCCTTTTAGATTTTATGTTTGGCCATCACAAACTAATATACCAAAATTAATGTTTGTGAATTGACTTTTAGTTTTTTTAGGAGCAACACAAAATTTATATATTTAAATTAAGAATATGGAAGAGTAAAAAAAGTATTCTAATTCATGTTATTATAAGCAAATGTGTGTCTAGATAGATATCAACCATACAAGACAATCATATTCCCAAAACTCATCTCCATTCTAATTTACACTATTAGACAATACACAGAACTTATGTGGCTGTAAAATAAAAGCTATACATTTGTAAAGCACCCTAAGAATGTTTTAAACTCTATAATTTCTATAAAAATCCTTTGGTATATTAATTTGTGATGGCCACACTTAAAATCCCAAAGTCAATGTTATGTGAATTGACTTTTAGTTTTTTTCTTTCTTCAGGAGCAAAACAAATTTGTACAAACACATACATATATTTAAATCAAGGAGACAGTACAATAAAAAAATTATTCTCATTCATGTTATTATAAGCAAATGTGTGTCTAGAGAAATAAATATTCAGTAACTATTTAAATTTTATTTCTCAAAGAATATATAAACAAATCCTTATCACCAGAACATTTACAAACAGATAAATTATATAAAAGAACTTATACGGCACAAATACAGAGAAAAATATAATCTGACCTTGGGAGAGTTTAAGATCAATAAAATTACATTAAAATGACACAAACATTTAAGATGATCTATGAAATAATTAATCACTTAAAGCAAAAGGAAATTACAGTTATTTCACAGGAAAATATATAAATATAAATTACATTATAAAAATAATCCATCAACTTTTTACTTAAAATATTTCATTGGTTAATAAGTTAATAGAGACTTACAAGATTTTTCTGACATGTACTTCGTTTTGGTCTTTGAGAAGAAGATTCTTCTGATGACTGGCCTGAAGATTTTTCTTTTTTTACAAAAGGTTTCATGTTGCATTTTATGTCAAGATGAGACTTGCAACTAGAGAATATAAAACATTGTTACTATCAAAATGTTAATGATGACAAGGTATCCGATTTCACAAACAAAATCGTACATTTCAGAGGATTCTCAGTTTTTGACTGGAAATTTACATCACATTATAACATATTCACATAAAAGCCGATTTCATATTTTTATTCATGGAAATAAAGGAAAACTATTTGTTACATTTACAGAAAGATAACAGCTTTTTCAAAGAAATAGAGTTAAAGTCAGAAAAAAAATCAAAATTATTAAGATAAAAATTTTATTAAAAATATTTTTATTTATTACAATTGAAAACTCATTTAGGGTACAAGATAAAAAAGATAAATGTATTATAAAAGATTTTTTTATTAATTTTCAGCAACAACAAAGATGTAGTATGTAATTATGATAAACGAGTAGCTATTACATTGTTTTGTCTTACCAACTAAATTTTCAGGCATAAATGTAGCATTTTGGGTTTACAAAGAGCCCGAATCGATGCTCATACCCTAATAAGCATTTTAAACTTCTCCACGGAATATAAATGAGTTTAAATTCAACTTGTAGTACAAAATTCAGATAATTCGCTCCCTACAAAGAACCTCAATTTCTGAATTTGTAAACAATTACCAAGTTAATATTTTTTTTTTTCACAAAACCGCTAAAACTTGGCTTGATGCCAGATTCAGAATTCCCGTGAAAATGATTTCATTACTGAAGATATATTTGTACAAGAAAAGAAATATCAAAATCGTAATTTATTGGATCAGTATAAATATTTTGAAGCATTCTTTAGATTTTCTTTATAAATATTGTGATAGTACACGATGGATACAACAAATATTTTTATTTTTGAGTTTTTAGAAATTTGAAGATGATGTCTATGGAATCATTTTGTCACATTTTATAAATATATTCAAATGTATTTTTATGTGCAAAATACAACCAGATTGGCTGTGTAAAGTTCCATGCAATATTTGTAATTGCTTATTAATTTCTGGTCATTAACATTTGAACGAACACTTTCGTATGGCAACACCGGTGTTGTCAATTTGTTTTGTTTCTGGTCTTGTTATGAATGGTGAAGGTAGATAGGAAATGAATCTAACATGAAAAAGATACGTTTCTTGTTATTCGGGGCAGTATGCATTGAGAAATTTCCGTGCTTTTTATAGCACATTAACTATGCTTTCTAGTATTTTGCTTATCGAATGATAAACAAATTCCAATCATGAGTCTCTGAAGACAAATATACTTTAGGTACCAAAAATGAATAAGAGCTCGTACTTTGCGAGGGATTTATCTGCATGGACTTATGCCATATTATTATTAATAATCACACCTGATCTATGCATAGGTAGCCCTTATATCGACAAATTTGATGAAAAACTTTTAATAAAACCTTTACCAAGTGGTCATGTTTACACACACTTCCAGTTTGTTGTCCAAAAGGATCTAAATAACAATGATGAACATGATTGTAAGTAATGAGAAATAATTTTATGTTAATTAATTTTTTTTTTACCATTGCAGTCTTGTTTATCGATTTCACTCAGTAAAATATGTATTGAACGCAGGGTTGCGGCGATTTAAATCAGTTGATTAAAATCACTGATTTAAATCGCGATTTAAATCAACTGATTTTTTTTAAAAAAATCACTGATTTAAATCACTTTATTTTAAATATCAAGCTAATCTGCTTTAATGAAATAAAATTGTTCATGTATCTTTAAATAGTGATTTTAAAATATTTTTAAATGTATATTTAAAGAAAGAATATATAAATCATAAAAAAAAATATTTCTTTGAATTGATGCAACTAGAGTACTTTCCATATCTTTATTTTTGAGAACACAAGCAAATAAGATTTAAAATAAAACTCTAATGAGCAACACAATAAAATGCAAAGTATGAGATGCTCCTTTTCTATAAAACAAATATTGTGGAAGGATCATGTTCACAAAGAAAGAACATAGTAAAATGCATTGAGTTTCATTTTAATATTGGAGAAAACTAAATAGTGTTGGGGAAAACAAAGTTTTTATATTGCAATAATGTTCAAATGTAAGATAATTAAATAATGCATACAAATGTTCTAAAAGAAATACAAACATCCACATAGTACAATTTAAACTATGATCTATAATTATAAAAGGCAATGTTTGTGTGCGTGATGTCCAGACAAATCTATCACACTTACATGTCATGAAATGTCAGTAATGAAATTTGGCACACAGCTGATGGTGACTCAATGCACCTCGAAGCCTTAAAAATTTAATCTAGAAAAATTTTTAATTAATGTTTTGTGTTGTTTTGGGTGATTTTTTGCTCTAATTTCTCAATAGCATGTTTTTGGATAATTGTACGAAAAAAATTGATACACCATCGGAAAGACAAAACAATTTCTGTTCTAATGAAATTTGTTTCTTACGTCTAACGTAATTTATTGAATTTTGGGAAACTTTTGAAAAATTGTCACTTTTATGTTTCTTTTCCATTTGGATTTCTTAAAATTCTTGCTTAAATAAATATTAAACTTTATTTATTATAAATAACAAGCGCATAGAATGGTTGATGTGTAAATTATATTTAAAAAACACATTTTTGAGTCCAGGTTAGAAAAAGTTATTTCAGAAAATTTCAGTGACTTGTCACCTAGTTACTGGTTTCTTTAATTTTTTATACTTAGTAAGAAGTAGTTTATTCTCAAGGTCAAGGTGAAATAAACCCTGATCCAAATACTTGAAAGGGGAGAGGAGAAGAGTATGCTATTTAGTTCTTGCAAGATTGCAACGTTCAAAAGACATCCTTAGTCTATTGTCCAATAAAGGGTAGAGAAGGATAATTCTTATTTTTGAAAAGGAAGGGGGGGACACGATTTTCAGTCCTTTGATGCAATTCATGTAAAAGAGAGCCTGCTTCTCACTTGTGCAAGATTTGCTTGACCAGAAGAGCTATATCTAAAAATTTTATGTATTCTAACATACAATAATATATCTATAGTCAAGAAATGTAATTTTTATTATATTTTTCCTTAATAAAATGGTCTTATATTTCAAAAGTATATTATTCTTTATATTTAGTTCACAAATACTTTTCAAATAGTTGTTACATGTTTGAAATAATTTTTTTAAAATTTGTTTTTTTTTTTAAAAGAAAGTAGAGCTTAATGACTGATATGTTGTTATATATATATAATTCTATGACTGTAGGCCTCACTGTCTAATATACAAATATTAAATATATATATATATATATATATATATATATATAGTTTTAAAAAAATCATTAAAATAAAAAAAATCTTGATTTAAATAAAAAAAATCCGATTTAAATCAAATAAATCGATTTTTTTGAAAAAAATCAAAAAAATCAACAACCCTGATTGAACGTTAAATGTAAATTAAAGGAGAAAAAGTTTGAGATTCATATTTAATTTTTTTGAAAATATACATCTTGTATGTAATTGTTGCATTAGCTTTTAGAGAGTAATTTAATTACAGGGTTTTGGTTTTAAAGCTGCGAAGAAGTTATAAATAAGGTAAAGAAAAATTCATCAATTGGTATAAAATAAGACAATCTACCTTTAAGATAGGAAAAGTTTCCTTATTTGATACTAGCTGATGATTTTGTACTACCCTCATTTCTTTATTGTGTTCACCTGGCATTGCCTGGGAGAAAATATTTTCATGTCTGTTTCTTAAATATATATATATTTTTAATGTAAAAAATACTTTTAATTAAAATGAGAATATCAATTGCATCCACTATTTAAATCTCCTAACTTTCCATAAAATTAGATTATGCCAAATGTTTTTTAAAAACTGCCAAAAGTTAATTTTTTCCATATGTTATAAACAATTTTCAAAGAATGATACGAAATTTGAGTAATTATTAGATTGTGCCAAATATTTTTTAAAAACTGCCAAAAATTAATTTTTTTCCACGTGTTATAAACAATTTTCAAAGAACAATACAAAATTTGAGTAATTATTAGATTGTGCCAAATGTTTTTTTAAAAACTACCGAAAGTTAATTTTTTTCCATATGTTATAAACAATTTTCAAAGAACGATACGAAATTTGAGTAATTATTAGATTGTGCCAAATGTTTTTTAAAAATTGCCGAAAGTTAATTTTTTTTCCATATGTTATAAACAATTTTCAAAGAACGATACAAAATTTGAGTAAATTTTTTGAGTGACAATTCGAAGGCTGATAAACATAAATATTTAAAATATATATAGTACTTTCAGTTAATAGGAATGGCCACTCTAAAAATATAATAAGTATTTGGCGGCTTCAACCACTTGAGCCCACTCTGTGAGTGGCCAGCTTGGTTTGTGCAGTGAAACATAATAAGTATGCATTTTAAAACAATTCGTCTCTCAGTGGGCCTCGTAACAGCTCTGGAACAGGTGTTCATGATCTACTTAGTAAAATTTTAACTAGGCATGACTTCATCTATAGTGGGTTCTTTTCCATATTGATGAATCTGCAGACAAACTGGCTAAATCTTCCTCTACTAATTTAATTTTCAGGATTGTGTTAATTCATTAAGTGCCTTTTAATGGAGGAAAGAACTTTTCCATGTGCATAATGTGCAATTCCAGCACAATCTCCCCCTTCTCCACTTCTATAATGTATTGATTCTCCTTCAAAGACTCTAGCAGATCCTTTCTAGCAATAATTCACAAACCATGGGTCGTGATCCCTCTGGGGGTTGCATGAAGATTTTTGAGGGTTGCTAAATTCAAAGAAAGTTTATGACAAAATTTTACACAAAGTGAGGGGGTCGGAAATGAAAATAGTTTGAGCATCACTGCTTCATAGTATTTGGACTTGATTGAAATGTATGAACTCTTGGTCTAGTTAAGCTGGTTCAAGTGGGCTGAGATCATTACCACCACTAGAAGTGTGAATGATAGATTTACAGGAAATTATGAGGCTGGAAGACATGTATGTTCCTTAATAAGTGCTTTGCCTAGTTAGATAAGTATGATTGGTATTCGTTCAAGGTAGACCACAGAGTAGGTTGGATACCACTGGAATGGATAAAACTGTTCTTGTGGACTGATCTTAACACTTTAATTTCTGTTTCTAGTATTACTGTTAATGTAGTCAAATCGAATAAGACTTTTGTCTGTGTATTGTGCAATAGTCAAGTTCTTTTGCCGTTGACAGGTTAATTACTTCAATTGCATTGCAGATTTTGAGGCACATTTTTAGGTAAAATATTTATGTTAGCCATTAGATTTTTATTGTAAAGAGAACCATAACACAACAAGTATATAATTTTCACATAACTAACACAAATAATTTTTGTATAACTAAAATTTTCATATAACTTAGCTTCTAAAATCCTGAATTAGTCATCAAAATATTGAGAGATATTTATTAGTTTTCTCTAATCAAACTTTGATAAAGGTTTACTACTTAATTTTACATTTTATAAAAGCTTATATATTTAATGGCAAATTATTGTTTAGACTAAGAAAAATTTGTTATTATTTTAGAAAGAATGTGTTTTTGTAATGTCCCAAGTCCCATATAATAAAACTGCTTTGAATGTATATGATATAATTTCATTGTTTATAAATGTAAAAAAAAAATAATGATTTTTCTTATGCTGAATTTTCAGTTCGCCACTTTCGTCTATTTCCTCGCTCCCTTGGCGAAATAATATTTGAGCATCAAGTTCAAGAATTGCACTTTAGTTTAACCCAAGGTCTTTGGAGATATGAAAAGTGGGGATACCCTGTTAGGAGTGCTGCTCCAGGTGCAGAATTATGGGCATTATTCAAAAGCAATGCTTCAGAGTATGTTTAGAATCCAATTATCGTTTATTATTTATCCTGTATGTTTAACCCCTTGCCTTATGTTTTTATTTAACCTCCTAATTAGATGCCATACTGATATATTTTTTATTATTTCATTCTATTTAAGATGCTTAAGGATACTTGAAACATTTAAGCTTGAACAGGTGATTTTTGTATTTAAAATTAATTGTTACATTGACTTAATTATGAATTTAAATAGCATATTGGCACAAAAGAGCCGAATGTATGATATGCGAGGCTGACCCAGAAGGGGTTAGACCATTATGCAATCTTTGTTGTAACCACCATGTGAAAGAAAGCTTGATATTTTTGGGTACTTTTCCGTTAGCCGGGAGCAAGCGAAAAATCGCCAAATAATGTAGAATTCCGCCAAATTTCTTACAAACATTCTCTTGGCGACTTGGCTCGCGTTTGGTTCACAATTGGCGACATTTGTGCCCGGTTAACGGAAAATCGCTTCGCTTGGCGACTTGGCCCATGTTTGGTTCACAATTGGCGACATTTGCACCCGGCTAACGGAAAAGCACCTATTTTTGTAATATTAACTCAATAAAGTGCCATTTTTTTCTAGTAGTGGTATAGTAAAATAACTTTGAGATTCAGGTTAATTTAAGAAAAGAAATTCATTTAGCGTATTGGATGGTCTTAATTTTTGTTAATTAATTAAATTAATTAATAATTAATTGTCAAGTCAAGGCACTTTGTTATGGTTTGAGGTAAGAAATCTACATCTAGGCTTTTGTTTCATCGAAAAATTTGGCACGAACTTAACGCCAACCTTAAAAATTGAATCTAAAAATCCATGGATTTGGTGGAAAGTATACTTGTCATGTCCTTAGAGAGGGTTAAAGTGACAATTTTACTATATTTGCATTCGGTTTTGAATTTATCATTTACTAACTTACCTTGTAACAGTTGATAAACTGAGGATCCAAACTAAAAGGTATTTTAATAGAAATGCACATTGTTTCATATTGGTGATGTGATATTAATATAATTAATATAAAAACCATGGAAATTCAGTGTATGAAATTATTTCATGTTATCAACAAATTTTAAATAAAAAGCATCATTATTATTTATTAATTAATTTAGAGATATTTTCCCTTCCTTTCTTTTACAAAGCTCATCCAGAAAGTAAGTACCATTTGGGTATTAAAAAAGATTAGCAGTTTGTTTTCATTTGTATTTTATTAAAGAAAAATCTACGCACCTTAAACTACTTTTCGACATATTCACCATGCGAATTAAGGCATGTGTCATATCTTGGCACTAATTGCAATATACTCGCTTCATAGAATTCGGCCGCCTGCACCCTCAACCAGTTCTGGATGTTTACCTTGATCACATAATCACTTGCAAATTGCTGGCCGACAAGAAATTTCTTGAGATGAGAAAACAAATGGAAGTCAGATGGAGCTAGGTCCGTGCTGACTTTCACCTATCTGACGATAAATTTCTCAAGGTCGAACATTTCTCTCATTCAAAAACTTGATAACGGCTCTTATTTCACAGTTGGCAGGCCGATCGATTGTTTTAAACATGATTACCAACAAACAATGACTTCAAATGTTAATGTAAACAAACGAAATGGCTTGGCTAATTCATTCTTGAGTTGAAGGATGTAGCCGTGCCGTCAGATGCACGGGAGATACTTTCTGGATGGGCGTAGTAATTCTTTTTTTCCTTTTTGTTTTTGTCCCTTTTCAAAGATACGCTTCCCACCCTTAAAACCCCATTGTGACCTTTTTTTTGCCTTTTTGACCTTTTCTGGTGTTAAAATGAAATCAATAATTATGCAATTTATATTTGTGCCATTCATGTAGAATTTGCTGCTTTTCCATTGATGACTCATATAATGACCAAAGAAAAAATATATTATCTAATTAGTTTTCTCCTTTGCAATTTGACAAATTACTCATCAGAGACCTTCTGCCATTTTTTAGCTCTCATCTTAATTTGATATAATATTATTTTTAACCAATTTTTTAGTCTTAATATTAAGTTATATGAACTTCTTCAAATATTTTAATGAAATATTTTTTGTTTGATTGCATACAAATTTACTGAGTTTAATCTACATATATTTTTATATAAATTTGCTGAGTTACTGCTTTTTCTAGCAGTTTTTCTACGAATTCAAATTTTTTTTTCATACTTTATTCAAATTCTTTTGTCATTTTTTTTAGGATTGATTCGAATTGGAAGAAATTAACTCATGTTTTATCGGGTCAGTTTTGTGCCTCCTTAAACTTTATTGATGATTCTAACACTGCTGTTCCGAAGCTTTCCTTCCGACCTGAAGGTGTGATGCCTTTAGATTATCCATACAATTCAAGCTTTGCGAGGTATTCTGCCTTACCTCGTGAAATAGTCTGTACTGAAAACCTCACACCATTTAGAAAACTATTGCCATGTGGTGCTCAGGTAATTAATTATGTGTAATTTTGCTTCAAATATGAAATAATAAGCATTTTCTTTCTTTATTACTTATTATTATGCTTTTAACTATGTGCATTTTTTAATAACTTGCTGTTCATAAAAATCTGAATAACTCTGTATAAGTTGTTATAGTTTGCTATGCAAGATTCAGTTGACATTTGAAATAATGAAAATCTAATAAGTGAAAGAAAGTGTTGTGTTACATTAATTTTAAATGCATATATCCATGGGTTTTCATAGTTTTTGTTA